>JAIQCU010000300.1:0-61005 GCA_022114935.1 Leptestheria dahalacensis | reverse complement strand
TAACTGTATCTGTCAGCTTCTAAAGTAGCGGTAACGGTAGCAAATACAAAAATTTTCACCGATACGCAACACTGTTTGTGACTGGAAAAAGAGAAAACTACCAGGGATGATATTGCTTGAAACCTTTTAGTTCACCCTGAATGGCAGCATGCAATAGAGCAAAGAAAAGCAACAACAGTCACACTAGGATAACTACCAGAGGCTCGAGTTACTTAAACTTTAAATAACGTTTAAGCAATGCAATACTGGCCTGATGACGTATAGCAAAATTTCCTAAATCCGACAACTACCAGGCACAGGAAACATTATGTCGAGCTTTTTGTTGTGTACATAGAGTTTGTTTGTCTTTACTCTTAATTGATTCGTAATGGCCAGTAATGTTCATCCCCTTTCGGCCTGAATTTAGATTAGATTGACTGAAAACATCTTGCAATTGGACTTTCTGAGTTTTGCCACATATTCGGATTTTTTATTCCTACAACTTTCTCCTTCAGCCTCACTTGTCATCTGTTTGCTCAAAGTTGACTTAATTGTCGTGTACATTACGATTGTTAAATCTTTTCTCTGTCGTGTGACTCGTTTCTTTGTTTGTTTGGTCTGTTATTGTTTCAGTCGTCAACTATTTACACTCCAAGAAGCAGACTTGTACTACTAACTTAGATTTTGTTAGTTTATATGACCGATTCGGTCTTGTCTTTTTGTTAATTTCCCCTGTAACCAGAAATGTTGCCTGAACTAGAGTTGCTACTTCGTTTCTAGTTGTGTTTGATTTGGGTTGCGAGCGAAATGGATTCCGGGGTGCTGAATCAAGTGTTATGTGTCGTGGGCGCCGTTTGCATAGATCCGCCGGATAACAGTTGTCCATGTGTGGAACAGAACAAAAGAGTTGAATGGATCGTTCCACTGACCTGGGCGTGGCTCTTTTACTCCATTGGTCTCTCCTGCGGTGAACCGCCAATCCGTTGTCCAATTCCAGCTGAATTTAAGACTGCAGCCCCATAAGAAGCCTGTAAGGTAAACTGCACTTCCCAGCAGCTAATGTTCAAAAAGTATTTCTATGTTAAGTTAAGTCAGCAAAGAATAAAAGAAGCGTCTTAGAATGATGACAATCATCTAAAGATTTAATTTAAGTAATACTTTCAATACTGCGAATAAAATTAAAGTGTCACTTGGATCTTCTTCTAAACGGGCTTGCACTTACTCAGTTTACAAGATCTCAGTGAATTATGATCTTCATTCCACTTAGTTAACTTTCGGGTTTCACAATGTCGTAAATTTTCATTCCGTTTTCAGATTCCATTTCTTGCCTTCCAGATCCATGGTATTTCCCGTTACTTTTTAAAGATCTAATTACCTGTTGTCTTCACGCTCACCATTAATGACATTATAATATTTACATATATATCAGCGTTTTCGCCAACATAAAACCTGTTCTAATAGTTTAGAATAAGCCTAGACATAACTTGGTTCTCCCGTGTTGAGCCCTTCCGAATGACATCGATGTTGGCTATTTTCATTACTTTTTTAATTACCTATCTGTCTGTCTCTCTATCTAGCTATCGTTCTAAAAGGAGGCCAGTAAAATGCAAGCCGGATAAGTAGGGCTATTTCAAAATATTAGATTTGATTAAGAACTACATTAAGTGCTATGTTTCACATGCACCTGGTTTTGAAAAAAAATGTACGGGGGGGAAATTCGTAACTGTAAAGAATCGATTCTGCAGTCGGTATACAAGCGAATATCGCGCGTTACCGATTAAGCCACGGGAACGCCTGTTGCTTATCTATCAATCTATCTATCTATCTATCCAAAGATCTACCTATCCATAGCTAGATGTTATTCAGTTACTAAACGACTAAGTGGTTACTACACGAAACATACAGATGGTTACTATACGGATAAAGTACTTTCCGTGGCGAAAGGTGTTACCGTAACGCAACGAACGTTTTAGAATTCAAATGGCTTATATGAATAACCGAATCACATGCAAAAGTTATCATGTAGAACAGAACTGATTAATTCTGCGTCAGATGAGCGCAATTGTGAAAACTAGTTATGGCGTCTACCTTAGAGGGCAAAGGTCGTCTTGACGGCAAGCCGGAGGGCAAACGGTTGAAAGGTTTATAAAGATTAATAGTCCTAAACAAACTTTGTATTAAATTTGTAACAAAATGAGTACACTGCACTTGTTAATACTGAATAATAGCACCAATTTGCAAACCAGAAAAGCTCATAAACACACGCCATCTTCTTGTACGCAGTCCGATAAAGGACAACGAATCGAGGTTCCAATGCGAGTCAAAACATCAACTACAACGTGTTAAGGTACTTCAATAAATAATTGCACTTTTCTTCTTATAAGTGTGTAATCTCTGCCACTGTATTACTGTCGTCCTCTTTCCAGAACTCGCCATTGGTCAGTGTTGGTGAAGATCCCGTCGAAGTCGTCCTGATAGAAATGAAAATTTCAAATTCAAAGTAATGAATAGATAATACTTGTATTACAATCAAAAGTGGAAAATCTATTAAATAGAGTTACAAGTATTCACCTCGTCAGGGAAGATATGGTGGATATCTCACTCAGCTGACGCGCTCTAGTGAACACGGATCGAGGATCGCTGTGCTCGCTGAGATCCTGCTGCTGGGCCGAGTCGGAGCGGTCCCGAGCCAGAGCGGTGCCGTTTCGGGATTCCGCGGCCTGCCGGCGCGTTCCCTTCACTTTGTCCCAGACGAAGCGCAGAATCTTTGGCCGCATCACAATGAAGATGACGAACAGAACGACCCCGCGAAGTGAATTGAAAACCGCGGCTGTCTGGAGAAGGACGTGCTGCCACGAGTTCTTGTGTCGCACGCTGGGAAGCCAGGCGAGCACCTCAAACAGCCACGGGATTCCCATGATGAGGAGCAGTCGAAAACCCAGCCACATACTGCAATTTAAAACCGAAAATTTACTATATAGTCAGGAGATATCTATCTTAGTTAATTACTTTATATCGTATACTTAATTTTGTAGTATTAATATTAATATTAATAAGAAATAAACAAGAATTAATAATAATGAAGTAGCTAAGTTTATTCAAAGATTCTATCAAATTTAAGATTAGCCGCGAAAACGTAAATTAAAACCAAACTGGATAATAACGGAATATGGCGACTTTTTAGGAATGTTCAATAGAGTGGTTGTACTTGTGCTTGCGCGCCATTCGCTGGTCTTTCGGCAGGATCGTTTTAGTGGTTCTTTGGGTCGAGGTTGAGCCAGAACGGTGACAGCTCTTCAGCAAACCTAGGTTGGAAACCAGCAGAGCAAACAGCAGTCCGTTTAGCGCCAGCGTAGCGCTCACAGGCGCGTAGAAGAATGACAGCATCGCTTCATCGCCTTTTCTCCCCCAAAACGCATCAAAATATGAAATTAACTTTTAGGGAACATTAACTGAGATGTTATTAGATATAAGGTTTTAAAGAAAACAAGGGTATGTAATGTTTACCGTAGAACCAGCAGCGCACGATCCCAAAATTCGGCCTCCGCGCACAGTCAACAAGGTCATCCTGGAAGTCAGCTGCCAGAGCTACCGATATTGCAATCACCGGTGTTCCCCAGCCGATGACGGAATACGGAATAAAGCGGAATTCATCCGGTACCTTTACTACAGTCCTGTTTTTAACCGCAACATCATAACAGCATAAGTAGAATTAAGGATCAAAATTAATTGTCTAATTATTTTTTTATACCTGAATTGCCACCACAAATCGAAGCAGATAATGCTCAGCCAGGTGAACGAAGCCATAAAGAAGAAATAAACCATCAAACCTATACGTTTAAGTCTTGGTTATTATACTGATACAAGTTTGTACGCACCTGTAATACTACAAGTCAAATCATTTTCAAATTAAAATACCCAGCGCTGTGCATCCAGAGGTTCCAGGTAAGGCAACGTCCAACTGCGTAACAGCTAAGGTGACAAAAGCTCCAGTTAAGCTGAAAATATGACAAAGTAAAGTGCGGCCGAATAAGGTTTCAGCTAGCCGGACTCGAGATCGCAAACGCAGGGCGGATGCCTGGCTCCTGCCTGTTGTTGTAACTACCCGCGATACAGCTGCAAATTTGACCAGAAAACACCAGTTAACAAACCTATACCGTTTAAAATATCTTTAATCAAGTTCAATATTTAAACAAATCAATATGTACATTACATAAGTAATAACGTAGGTATTGGTTTGACTGCGATGTGATGTAAATAAAAGTTGACTTAAAGAATTAAAATTCAAATGAACTAAAACATACTGAACTTTATATTGAATTCGTGATTGTCTCCATTGCTTAACAGCATGGAGACATATTGTTCACTTTTTTCCACTTCATGTTTTTTTTTCTTTTTTTTCCCCCGTTTTTCTTCCCACCTTTTCAAATTCCCTATCTGTTTCTATGTTAAATCGTTTGTCCTATCTCTTTACATGGGAGCCAAACAAGTCCGGGCATGCCCGGCCATAGTGAGTTGCCATGACCATCAATGACGTCACCATGACACAATGACTCAAAATGACTCAATTGCGTCATCGTATGACACAACTTCATACCCATGTATCGTACATGACTTGACTCGACTCGACTTTTCACGCGCTTTTCAACTATGGACCAATCAAATGCGTACTTATGAGTCACATATGAGTCGATTCGACTTTTGACGCTCTTTTCAACTGCGGTCTACTCGACTGCGTATCCACGTCATATGTGAGTCGACTCAACTTTTGACGCTCTTTCCAACTGCGGTCGACTTAACTACGTACTCACGTGTCGTACATGAGTCGACTCAACTTTTGACGCTCTTTTCAATGGCGTTCGACTCAACTGCGTACTCATGTGACGAATATGAGTCTCTTCGACATTTCACCCTCTTTTCAGTTGCAATTTTTCCAGCTAATGAATAATTTTCAAAAAATCTTCATTCGATTGCTACTCACAAACACACATAGCAAATAACAAAGACAATTCATTCACTGGACATTATTTAAATGGGATCTAAAGTACGGCAGACAAAGCCAGGTTACCTAAACTAACTACTGCGAGAGAGTTTAAAATCGCGAACACTAAAACTGAATTATAGCTACGTAAGTACTGTACTGTGGTGCAGAAAAGAAAGCAATGGAGACAAACTATTCCTCGGTGAGGGTAGTACTATGTTTTTACATATTATTTAATTAGCCTAGTATATTAAAGACTGAAAACAAGGATGAATACTTTGCGCTGGCGCGAAAAGGTAAATAATGAACGTGGCAACCAAGGCAGCGGCGGAAAAGAAGAGCAGGGTGGGTAGAAACAATGGCACGTGGCTTTGTTGTTGTTGAGCGTTCCGGTAGAGCAAAACAGGATGAAATTCAACCAAATGGTTTTGCGACTCGTCAATTCTGAGTATGTCGATGCAGAAATCGTGTTTCGGAGGACTCCTCGTTATGTTCAGCACGCACTTGCCCCGTTGACCGAGGTGACTGACAATCCGAATTGTCTCGTTTTCAAAAACGAGTTCCGTGTCATTATCGACAGGGAACTTTAAGTAAGCTTCAAAGCTAAGGTTCCCGTGAAAGAGCGAGCTGTTCAACCGGACCAACGACCGGGTGCCGTCGCGGACTGTTTCGACTGCACGTTCAAGCTGCGAGAGAAACTGCTGATCAACGTTCCTGTTCTCCGGGTACTTTGTGCAGTTGCTGTTGGCCACATAGAAGCCGTCTTTACAGCACTTAGGGAACTGCGCTAGAGTGTTGTGGGACTCGTGGTCATCCACTTCCCCTGGGTCAGCATACTCCTCGTCGTGGCAGTAGTTCACCTGAACTACCAGTACGGGTCCGTCATCTTCATAGTAAAGAAAATCGTCAAGGCAATAGTCATCAGGATGCAGTTCTACTTCGAACGCGCCTTCCCGCAGCGCAAGTAATCCCGAATCTGTTAGGTGATAAGTTGCGTTGGTGTCTGCCGAGGAGAAGCGTGAGCTGGACTCGCATGACGGTAATCCTGACCTGATGAAAAGCGAGTTGTTCCGCAGGAGGGTTCCAACAGCCTCACTGTTAAGTCCCTGCGCTTGCTCGCAGCGACCGAGATTAGCCGCATAGACCGAACTGGGATCACAACATTTGTGGACGATGACTTTGCCGCTCAGATTGAAAGGATCATCAAAGCCTGGAATCGTTTCAGCTGGCGCTATGTTTGGCTTAGGTGAATGGTACGTTCCTCTGGAATCCATTGAAGAAGCTGGGAAGGGTTCAGAATTCTCAATGCAGACGAAAGCTCCCCGCTTCAGCTCGTGGTAGTTCCCGTCTTCAACGAAATCTTCCATGCAGTGATAAGACGGTCCATAAGTAACAAAGCGATGGGGTAGTGCTAGGCGACCGTCTCTCATTGGGTAAAACTTGTCGGATGCGTACTTGTGTGGGTCCTGCCGTATTGTAAACTGTGGGTCACACTGCAGTTGATTGAAACCCGTGGTGATTTTGTCCAGAATCGTTGGTGAGTCGCGGGGAAAAAACAGCTGCTTCGTGATGTTGAGGAACGTCTCCCTGTTGTAGCTTAACGGAAGCTTGCCGCAGCGGCTGTTCGCTCCCGCCACGACGAAGAACTCGTCCAGCTCGCAGCATTTCCGCAGCACGACTGTCACTGCTTTACGAAGGCTATCCTCATCGCTTGCTCTAAACGTTAACAAATTTATTTTTAAACAACTTCCTTAACACAAAATTATAAATCATATCGACTTCTTAAAACTAATAACTTGATTACTGATGCAAATGTTTATTCCGTACGATATACGATATAACGACAATAAGAATTTACACATACTGTCATATAAAATCATTAATATATATTAATAGATATTGCCATCTCATTATTATAATAACTGAATTATCACCAAATACATTCGAGAATTCATTTTTAAACCAAAACATGGTCCAAACCAGGAAGTTGAAAAAGAAAACGCCAACAGCGATTCCTTTTTCTCTATCCTTTTATTTTCTTGGTTAAACCGCGACCATTTGTAGAAAAGACGCTTTAATTAACCGTGCTTGTCTAGCGCACGACCGCAGGCTTTTCATACACCAAAGTTAACCTCGTAGTTACGCTAGAGATAACACAAGTTACCTTCTATTTAGCTCAAGAATAACTTACGAATCCTGCAGGTTCCTCTCCTGCGATATATCCAACGGATTAGCTGAACTCTCACGCGCCAAAATGTATCCGCATTGAAAGCAAAGCCACGCACACGTCGCTGCAGCAAACCTTGTCGGTTTCATGGTCACTGGCAAACTAGAGGGCCCAGCAGTAGCTTCTTTTTCTTTTGTTGCAGAAACCTTTTTTTAAAAAAAAATCGACGAAGAGTCTCGAGGGCTTTTTCGTGACGTCGCACTTTTTCTTAAAATTGAAAAGATAAAATAATCACAGAGAAATTAATCTTTTACTTTCATAAGATGATTTTTTTTAATCTACAAGAAGATTTAATCAGCAATTCGCATTCCTATTAATATTATTTACCGGTTTAGTTCATTGATAAAAGGAAAGAAATCCGTGCGTGGCTTTCACGACATATTAGCCGGCAGCCATCTCCCCTTCGACAACTACAAAAAACACGATATTTAAAAAAATTAACGGAGTTACTGACCTTGAAGTTGCTTACGTTCAGCACTCTCACTTATTTCGTCCCATTTTATTTATTTCTGTTTCGTCAGCGGACCTGAAGTCAACACTTTCTGACTCTTATGTTTTGGGGAATTGATTCTAACTCGCTTTCAGCTGCAAAAAATTAGACAAGATTTGAGATTTACCCGGAATCTCAAGATTCTCAAGGTCAACACGGCTGGTTCTGATTACCTCAAATGTATAGTGCCTTACCGTTTTCCGTCAACATGGCGGATACTTCAAGATATGAATCCGACTTGTTGATTTGCTGCAGTGAAACAGACGGAAGCGAAATGCCAGCGCGTTCAATCAGAATCTGTATTTCTTTTTAATCATCACACGAGGTTATTCTGAAGAGCTTGAAAACAATATCCTTCCCGCGGTCAATCACAAGTTCAAAAAAACACAAGAAATGGAGGATTAACCTCTTCTGCGGAAGCCTACGCTCCGGTGGATAATTAAGAATATCGAAAAAGATGAACGAAACAAGGAGAAACAGCTTTCCTCCAAGTTTCGAAAATGGGACTCGTTGGAAGAGGGGAAAGAAAAGCGCGCAGCGCTGTAGACACGAGGGTTGTTCATCGATAAAGCCGGGCGAAATCGCGCAACGCGTTCGACATCTCCTTTGCAGTTTTCGAACTAGGGGAAAACAAATCAAATTCAACTATTACATCAATTTTAATTCACCGAATATGCAAGACTACCAGTCCAGTTATATTTGAGAATCACTAAGGTAAGATTCTTCGCATTATAGGGATATACCAAATCATTCGCAGTTCAACTTTTACATTAACTTAATTCATCAAATATGTTAATGACCCGAATAGGGATTACCAGTCACTTCTATCTTAAGATCGTTTACAGATGAAGATACACATCAACGAGCACAGAGACGAAAATGAGGCCCCAGCAAGACGTTTTACGACAAGGTTTCATTCAGACCGCTCAAAACGCACGTCACTACCGGGGTAAGTACCATGTTGGCAGGATGTATCTGATACACTGGAAATCACATCCGATAGAACACGGATGACACAACATACAAAAATATCCGTCACATTCCCCTCTCCTACCTAACAATACGGACGTCCGCTGGAACAAACAACCTCTCTTCAACAACGTCACCACGCGTTTAGGACTTCTTCGTTGTCGTCCTGCTGCTGCTACCCAACGTTACCCTGTTCCATCTCCGTTATGCCCAGGAAGGCGACTTTCTCTCAAGGCAAACTAGTACCCGCCTTCTGTTGTCCTTGGGACGACTCAGGCACGGCTAGTCTAACAGTGATTTCCCTAGTAACGGGACCGTTCTGGACCGTCAATGTCTAAAGGAACATCGTCTAGATCGTCCAAAAAATCATCGACTTCTACGTGCAACGGAGCAGCGACCAACTTCGAGGTCTACCGCAGGACTATCCATTGTCAGCGCGACGGGACACTCCGAGACGGACTTTATTACCCCCTTGGGCGGAGCTAGTTATTCCGCCGCAAAACCGTCAGTCAGCGTTTCTCTGGACCCTACGACTGGAGCAGATACAAGCGCCGAGGAGGGCAGCCTAGCAGCCGTGACCGACGACGTGAGTAACGGTAAGGACGAGCCACAAACACCCGGACTCCCCAGTTCCGCCGACAATACCTCAACCCACAGCACCAGTTCCAGCGGTACTTTCAGCAGCAGCACCAGCGACGGCATGAGTGGTGAAGCCACCAGTGCCTCCACGTTTTACAGGAAGGGAGGAAGACGCAATTGTCTTGGTGGATCGACGAGGACAGGAAGAAGTACCTGGGGGCACACCTTGAAGGAACGGCGGAAAATTGGTACGAAACTACACATCCGCAAAGCTTTTACGCATCCCAACGTTACCTGGGCAGCGACCGCAGAAACCTTCTGCACCAGGAATCACAAGAGGGCCCTGATAAGCCAAACTTTTAAGCCGCAAGCAGGGTTAACAAGGAGCACGTAGTTGGATTACCATTACGGCGTTATCACCCTTTGTCACGATGTTGACCCAGACATGGCAGAGGAGGACATAGTGGATTACTCGGTTTAAGCCGCCGCCCTAAACCGGTCCGACAATAGCCGCCGAAGTTTCCGACATTGCGATGACGTGTGCAGACGTGCACGACTTGGTCGAGTCGACATGGGATCCTCCATCGAGATTCACCACAACAGTAGTAGCAATGGAAGGAGAGCAACCAGCAGCCAATCAGGAATCAGCAGACTCTGAAGACGTGCGTTTTGGATCTGCAGACCTGGGGACCTTCTCCGGGGAACACAAAAGACGAACTCTTCCTCTTTTGCTGCAGGATCTCTTCCCGAGTCAACTAGCTGCTTCCTTTCAGTGGCTTCAACACACCATTTCTTTGTGGGTACCTGAGCCTGCATCCTACACCGTTCAAAGGTCCGGGTCCCAAATTGCTGAAAGCCCGATACAGGCCCCCTCTCTGACCGAGGGTACCCCGCGTCCCCAGCAAATGGGACATGTAAAATGGGGTGTATTCAAGATACACGGCAACGAGTACAAGATATGGAAATGAGGCCCCAGTAAGACGTTACGGCGAGGTTTTAAGCAGTCCGTTCAAAACGTCACTACCGGGGGAAGTGATACGTTAGCAGGAAATACCTGATACACTGGAAATCATATCAGATAGAAGGCGGACGACGAAACATACCAAATATCCGTCACATTATACTATAATCGTTTTTTTTTAAATAACCGTACTGTGAGACAAGATTTCAAGTCAATAATATTTACACAAAAATGGGTTAAAGGACCAGAATATAATAACCAATCAATTAAATACAAGCATTAATAAACAATATAGAAATAATCGTTCCAACTTAATGAAATATTAAGTAGCACGTGCTTTTTTATTAATACGTAACTTTAATTATAATAATGTTGAGAGCAGGAACATAATCACCATTCATTTAGCAACAGTTAAACCTACGTCCCAGCGTAAAACACCCAAATTCTCAAAATTGAATTCATTTTTTAACATTTAATTATCTTAATTTAATTTAAGTATTTAAAAAATTATTTACATCTTTATTTTGTAATTTTATAAGTTTAGTTTACCATTATTATGTACATTTATTTTTAAAAAAAACCTGTTCGCCTTCGCCACATCCTGAAATATAACTAATTTAAATAAAAGGGGAAAACAATGATTTTCCAATCAAATTTGTTAAAAAAATTTAAGAAACGTTAAAAGAGTAATGTATAAGTAATCAAGAGATTAGGTCAGACTTACTTAACGCAGCTCTTGTGGAATTCTTGAAGGTGTTGCGGTTCGGCAGCAACGCATCCCGACGGCGACTGCGTGGGCAAGGCACGCACGGTCTGCTCCAACCACAGCGAGACGCTCGCCTGGTCCAGGCTGAGCAGTTCGAGCAGCACTTCACCGACGTCCGGCAGCGAGCACGTCGACAGGCTAAACAGCGAGGCTGTGATCAGCGTGCTAACCAGAACGTAGCCTGCCAAGGAAAATACAAAGACGGTTCATCAGCATTAATAAGGGATAATTTTATTCTAATTATAGTAATAACAATAATAACATATTAGTTATTAATTAATTAGTAGTAAATTAATTTGTAATTGAATAATAATAATATGAATAATAATCGTAATGATAATAATCTAATGTAAGTTGATCCAAACAAAACCATCAATATTTTCGAAATCAATGAACACCAGAATTATCTGAGCAGTAGATGTAATACTAATTAAATTAAAATCCTACTAATAATAACAACCAATTATTTATTTAATATAACACTGTAATATTTGATTTGCCGTTTTCAAAGCTTGTCAAAATAAATTAAAACATTATATAAACAGTACTGAATCTAATGTGCATATAATTAAATTAACCCGAATTAATTCTGATACACACAAACATTACCTCGTGGTTTGATGACATTGTGCAGCACGGCTTCTTTGATTTCGTTTTCCACTTTTTTCTATAGAATGAATAAACATTAAGAGTTAAAAAACATAATTTGATCTTTTTTTTAAAAATTAATAAACTGTAATTATAATTATATATAGCATGCTTATTGGCATTTCGATTTGAATTCTTAGCTTACTTTTAAAATCCTAGATTATAAATAGATAACTATATTTGAATTGGGGGAAAAAAGTACATCTTTGCTACGACAACGATGAACCAATTCGGCGAGGAACTTCATAACGCTCGTGTGGGCGTCTCGGTGATCCAGCACGGAGGCCTGGATGGCGCACTGCAGGATCGCAGTCACCGCCTCGCTCCGCAAAAAAACTCCAGGGCAGCGCTGCAGGAACCTGTAACATCAGAGTAACAACATTACATTTATTAATAAAACACTGAAATTAACATTTAAAAAACGCAAAAATATGTGAATTTTGTTTTTCTTCAGATAGTTAATTAATATAGTTAACTGATTATATCTTGACATAGTTTAAATTAGTTATTCGTTAAGCTGTACACGACTGAATTCGATAGAAAGCAATCAAACCGTAAACACAGCCGGAATAAATCATCAACAGTATCCGGATGCTGGCAAAATCCTTGCGGCTCGTTGAGCAAGTGGAAAGCGGCCGGAAGCAGCGCCTCCAGCATATCCATCAAACCGCTGATGTACTGCTGTTCGCCGCCGTACTCGTCCACGAGGATGCTGCCCAGGTAGAGGAAGCAGCTGTGGTGGTGGGACCGGTACACCGAGACCATCTGCTGGGCCAGCGGTGAGAGCAGCGGGGCCGAGTGTTTGCCCAGCAGTCGGAGGGCGTATCTCAGACAGCGGCAGTAGCGTTCCATGATCCTCCTGTCCGCCTGGAATTTGTCGGCGGCCGACGAGAGAACCGGCCACATCTCCGTCAGGACCCCCAGGCATGGGTGCTGCTGCCCGTTGCTGACGCTGATGTCCAGGTGACGGAAGACTGAAGTGAGACGGTCTAACCAGTAGGCGGGATCGCTGTGCCCTCGGAGATTCAAAACGTCGCCCTAATACATAAGAATCATAAGGATCAATTTAATAATAATAATAATAATAAAACATAATGGAAATAAATAAGGCCAAAAAATGTGTATACGTGTCATTTGTACATAACTCCATCCTATATATATTATTACATCAATTTTAACATTCACTATATTATATATGTAGTACCTGGCTAATGTGCTTGAGGGCCTCGACGTGAACATTGCACAACCGCATGACTGCTTCCGACACCTGCTGCTGGGGAAGCTGACTGCACACTTGTGAAACACCTGGCCAAAAGAAAACCCATCAAATTAACCAATATATAACCAATCAAGGGAAAAAAGAATGCGTTTACAAAACCCACCTTTGATAATCTCCTCAGCAGCTTTATTGTTGAGCTGAAAATTGGGAAGGTTCTCCACCAGATGCAGAAGAACACTAAACTGAGGAGTCAATAACGTCTTGCAGGTGCTGCAGATACTCCCCAATGAAACGGCGACAGCAGCACCCAGCGCTGGATCGCTAATGCTCCGTAGTAAATGATGCAGGATCGGCTCTGTACACGCAGTCAATAGAAAGGCGCCAATAATCATTATGTTTTTTAATGAAATTAAACTAAATAAAATTGTAAATAGTAACGATGTCGCGTACCTACAACACTAGGGTGTTTCTCGATCCACTCACAGAGCTCGCCAGTGAGCTGGATCGAAGTCAGCCTGACGGCCGGGTGAGCGTTGACCGGTAGCTGCAATACCGCTTCCATCACCTGGGAAACGACTTCGTTTTCTTCGCTAAATTGAAAACCAAATGGTTTATGTTAACCCTAACGTAATTTTTTTTAATAAGAGAAACTGATTATTAGCTGAAAAAGGTATAGAGCACGAAAAGTCAATTACGGTAAAATGTTTTTGGCAACAGCTTGCATCATGAAGAGAGCCGCTTCGGAAACCTCCCACGAGTGGTTCTGCCCGCTGATGCTCATGAAACAGTGACGGAACACTGACGCCGATCCGACAATGAAGGCGACATCCTTGACCAGCTCGGAGACACGAGTGCGGAACTCGTAGAAATCGTCACCGTCCTCTAGGACACCCTCCTAGGGTACGACACGGGTTAGTAGGACTTTCAAGAGGCAAGGTTAAAAGTGTCATTGTTGAATTTTACGTGATCCGGCTCCATCTGACTATGTCGACACAGTCCCGTGATGAGACGTTCGATGTACGGCCGGAAACGGGCAGTTCGTTCGTCATCGTTGAAGTGGTAAAGTGCTTCGGAGAGTCGGTACCACATTCCAAACGTAACTTCGGCCACCTTTAAAAGGAGTCGACATTGGATCAACAACTTCAAATTCCGACATTAACGTGATACCTCGTAATCGTGGTGACCCACGCAAACCAGCACCAGATCCAAAAGCTCGAGCACGTTGTGACCCGATGCTCCGTTATTGTTGTGCGCGCTTGAGTGGCTGAGTAAACGGGGCATCAGCGCTTCGCAGAGTTCAGTGAAAATCCGGCAGTAATTGAAGGCCCTACGGAAACCGAAACAACAGATGTACACAGGGATGCGAGTTAAATAGTTTGATTGTTAGCGGAAACTGTACTTTTCCGTGTCTTCTTCTGCCACGGCAAGATGGTAGGCTTTTTCCAGGGTTCGTATACTGTGGGCTAAGTTATCTTGAAGGAATCGTAGGTCCGAGTTTGACGGCACGCTTTTGGAATAGTCTTCATCTTCGCTGTGTTCACCGACAATCTGAAGAAAGGCGCAGATAGCGTCCGAGGCAGCTTCATGGATCAGCGGGGAGCTCTGTTCGCCAAAAATGCAAAAAACAATGTTTTACCAATAGGAAAAAATATACATATATATAAAACCAGAAAGTAAAACTGTTACCTGATAATTATTTAAAATTGAGAAAATATTCGCCAGGGTCATACTGCAGGCCAAATCATTCAGCGGCGCGACCTCCAGTTTGACCCACGATGAGAAGCAGCGGAGAATTCGAACTCCTATCAGGCGATCGGAACTTTGAATACTCAAGCACATATCCTAGAGATACCCAAGTTTAGTAAATGCGATGTAAATTCAAGGGAAAACGAGTATGAATTAGTACAAGAAGCTGCAGGACTCGATGTATGGAATCTGTAAACATCTTTATTAGCTCCGATCGTCTGACGGCGCCGAGCCTCAGCGTTCTTGAACCCATTTCTTCTGGGAGGACGGTCAGCACTTCCAGCAAAGGCCACAGATGGGCGGGATTCGGGGTGGTCCCTTCTTTCCATGGTCCAAATTGATCAATCAAATCGTTGATTGGTGTTTTCCAGCTGGCCATCTGCAAAAGGAGATCCGCGAGTCCGAGGCACAACTGCAGGTAACAAGAGGATGTGAAACTCGAATTCGACAACAACGACCATGTAATAGTGTACCTGAGTCGCGATAACTGTGTTTGAATGCTCGTTGATCTGGCTGATGTGCTCGTACATTGAGTCGCGGAGCGAGTTGTGTGCCTCCTGCGGTAGTTCGTGAAACGAGTACTGAATCTTGGTTCTTAGCGTCTGGGCGCCAAAGTAGCAAGATTCCATATCCCGCTTCTGGTGCAACAGCGCATCGGCAACTTTCCACGCAAACACCTGATATTTGATTTTTTAAACAAACAATCGTATTGATTCTGGCCTAAGTTGTAACTGGCTGTAACCGCTAGATTTACCGACTTCTGAAGATCCCCCAACCACTGAGATGCCCTCTCTTTTCCCGATGGATCAGGATCATGATATAAAGCACCCAGGGCTTGATAAACAACTTCTAAATCGGGCATTTCATTCATTTTCTAAGTTTACACTTTGCAGCTAACCCAATTACAAGACTTGGCAAAGGTCAATAGTTTTGGCGCTTGTTTCTGACCGCGGTGGCTCTGTTGTTGGTCGGCCCTCTCGTTCGCAGCAGACGAAATCCCTGGTTTGGTTAACTGACACGGAGGGTTTAGCTCAACAGCACGTGTTACAACATGAAGCATATATACACGCAACCAACTTTTTATTTATCTTTTATTTTTGCAAAACTGCAAAAGGTTGATGTAAAGTTACGACACTGACATGAAGAAAAAAATATCGTGTGTAATTTAGAAATGTGTCGAGCAAATTCCAAAAACAATCTTAACCCTTGTTTCTTTTTGCTCTCAACAACCGCACAACGATTTTGTTGACAATGGTTAGCAATGACACACTGTTGTAACCTTTAACGGATACGTAGTACCAAATAATCGCTTTAAAAATTATCAAAGTGTTTTATGCTGTCGTTTCCTCTTCTCACGCGTTAGTTTCAAGTTTCGGCCGCTTGCGGGTGCTACCGCCATCTTCGAAATCTCCGTTCTCCCGTTTCTTGCTCTGTGGATGCAAAAAAATATTATTAATTTAAAAATATGTATCCAAACTGGAAATACTTTGCGTTCCCACTGCTGGTGAAGGTACCGCAGGAGAATGTTCGTCTTCTCGGTGACAATGACTAAATGGAGACGGGGTGAGAACGGGTGAATTAGGCATTCGACTACAGTGCATGTAGATTACAGTATTACTTTGTTCAGACGGATACTCTTTGGTTGGCAGGTAAACAGACGGGCGTTTGGTCGATATTCTCGAAGAACTGTCGTACTGGAAGCGAGAGAAGTTGTTCTCGTTGAACGACGGAAGCCCCTTCAGAAACTCGGATGACGACTGCAAAGGTCAAAACACATTACTATAAGTTTATTTTGATCAAGGATCGATGAAATGCTTATAAAGCTGTTTGAACCATTGTGAATAGATATGGCCGTGCTCGCCACGTTCTGATCTTTCCTTCACGCTGTTTCTGAGTAACAAACAAAACTCGCTCAGCTGTCCTCTATATCACAGTCAACGGCTGAATCGTTGAAGTTGTGCAATACTAGGGAAAATGGTGGAAACTGTATGAGCGATAGTCACGCCTTTGACTGCAAACCCGTCTGTATTAAGACGTGGGAAATTATCTGCTTCTGCAAGCTCTGTGCGCTGGAGTACTAAACATGCCGTGCCTTAGTCTCAAGCCAACTCTTACGGCAACCACCGCAGTATTTCCACTTCTAGGGTAAACACCACGAGGGCGACACTGAGCAAACTGCCGGGCTAGAGATTTAAGGGAAGTGGAAGCACTGCATTGCCCCAAAGGGCGACATTACAATGGAGTAAACAACAAGCTGGGGCGAGATTCAAATGTCGTGAAGTCTCGCCCTAGTTGCAGGAAATACGCCAGTTTTCTACATTTTCACACTAAAGGTTTTACTTTTATTGATTTAAAATATTTCAGGGATTAGAGTCTGCTTATTCAAGTTTGTCGACATCTGTCGCCCTATGCAAAGTCGCCCTTATCCTTATTGTAATAAACACAACGAATAACGACCGGTTGTCGAATTAGCTTTCAGATGCGACAATAGTAAGCCGGTGAAACTACTTCTAGCGAAGTTATTCACCAACACAACGAGATATTACATTTGTATTGCGACATAACACTTAAGTGCAGCTTAACCCTCAAACCATGCTAATGTTATTTTCCCAAAGACCCTCTCGGTATTATTGCAGATTAGAAATTGCAGTCGTTAGTAACCCGATCTTAGCCTGATTACCACAAATAGAAAGTTCCTTTTAGCAAAGGCCAATCAAAGAGAAATCGTTCTTCCTTTACACAGG
Organism: Leptestheria dahalacensis; assembly: GCA_022114935.1. NCBI lineage: Eukaryota > Metazoa > Arthropoda > Branchiopoda > Diplostraca > Leptestheriidae > Leptestheria > Leptestheria dahalacensis. The sequence continues at coordinate 43,696 of JAIQCU010000300.1, read as the reverse complement.
AGAAAAAGTTTCGACCTGAGATTGTCCCGCAGGGGTTAGCTTCCTGGAAAAAAGGAGAGTAAACCTAAGGCCCTCGTTTTTAGTTCGACCTCGCTTTTGGCCTTATTTTATTGTCATGACTGTTGTCTTACCTACAACATGTCCAGTGGTGATCTCGTTTAAAGATTTTTTATCAGGAATTAGAGGAAAATGGATCAGAATCAACGCGTAGTCGACAGACAGGTACATTGTAGATACTTATACTTTTTGTACATGGTTTAATTGACACTATTTAATACTAGACTGATATCGACCTAAACTGGGCTTGGTTACCCTTTGCCGCGGCCATGCTACCCGATTTCCCTAAGCTCTACTGGACTCCTACTTTATACGATTCGCCGTCGTCATCGATTAGAAGAGCCTACGCCAGATTAGCCAAGAACCGAGCTGTTGAAAACATGTCAAAGATGCACGGAGATCCGCGCATATCGTCGCCAACTTTGCTCAATTCGTCGAGAATCAACATCTTCACGGATGTCGATATCCCGGGACCCTCGAATGAGTCAGCTGCTAGTGGCGCCAAATTTGAATCCTCGCGGGAGGAACACAGCGTTTTCTTACCTTCTCCGGATAATTCTTGCTCCGTACCGACGGAATCTTTCCTCTTTTCGCCGGATTACGAAAATTTGAAAAATAAATACGTCACGCGCGTTAACATAACAGCTGCTAGCGAGACTTTCGAAACTGTCGATCTGGGCGAAAACGATGCCTCCGACCTGAAAATTAGCAGACACACCGACTTGTCCGTCAGCAAGAGATCCAATACCTTAGAGGGAAGTTCAATCCCTGATGAATCGTCCATCTACGGGGCCAATTACTCGTTATCTTTTATATCCCGGTCTTCCAGCGCTGTCCGCAGACGGCGGATTTTAGTCGCCATCATCGTGACACTTATTGCGGCGGCAGTTGCTGTGATTATTTTAGCAGGTAACTTTCTTCTTGGCCAGTTTTAATTTTGTAAATCTTAAATTTAATTATTGTTGATCTCGTTTCAGCATGGCTTGTCCGTTAAGGAACAATTCGACATCGCCGGCTTGACTTTAAAAATTGTATATTTTAATTCTTATTCATTCGATCTGACTTGCTTTTCATGATGTGCTTGTAAATACACGTGGGTTTGTCCACTCTCCACAGCCACACACTGTCATTTTTGCATAAAAGGTTCTTTTAATTATTATTTGATGTCTGTGTATAACATCCTTTCACACAATCATCTAGAAATGTTCAGACATCAGGAGTAGAATGAGCGTGGACCATCCGGTGAAAGGTCTGCTACCCTGTCCGGCTCCAGTAACATCGTTGTACTGTTCCCAGATGTACCCGGTTTGGTAGTACTGCTCCACCATATTGCGGATGAGGTTCTCGCGCAGCTCATTGTAGAGTACTTTGGCCCTAGCTTGATGAGGTCCGTCAACATTGGCGTAATGATGAAGACTGCGAGCTACGAGGAAGTTGACGTTGATCCAGATAGCCCCTCTCCAGTACGGGGGATCGTGTTCCGTATTCCGCTTATTATAGAGCGGGGCGTTCTTGGCCAAACTGCGGAGACCGTACTTGGTCCATAGCAAGTTCGTGTTCCTCAGATCCTGGAGAAGTTGTCCCAGCTGCGGCGAATCAGGATTGATGATCTGCGTGATGAGAGGGAACAGACTGACATAGCCGAAGGTGTCGTCGACGAAACCAAAGGTAGGTTCTTCCAGGACTACTCGAACCTTGTCGGGTTTGGGTTGACCTTGAGCGACCTTGGGCCTCTTCAGGGTCACGCTGGATGAATGTAGTCCGTAATCGCTGTACCGCTGAGCTGATGGTGACCAGTGCTGCTCGTTGAGGAGTCGGTTGTCAGCGAGGAAATTGTAAGCTTCGTGATACTTGCGCGAATCACGACCGATGAGATCGGCAATCTTGGCCAGGACTTTGGCGGAGAGCGCCATCCAGCAGCGCAGGTCCAAGTGTCGATCCTCCAGGGTGGGATGCGAGGCCCTCGGGTAGTCATCCAGCCCGGAGGACAGCGACTTGGGATTGAGCTCCCGGACAGCGTTAGCATCGCGGCCTCTCCAGTGATACGTTCCGGGGATGGATCCTACCTGGCTGACGTTAAACCAGTTGTACCAGGTGACTACGCGCGGCCATAAACGACTGAGGAACTCGAGTTCCTGATGGGAAAGATCCTCGGTGGAAAGACTGCTAAACATGGAATCTAAAGCTAGAAGAAGAGTCGGTGGATTACCGTTATCGTTCTTTTGGACGACGAACTCGTCCGGAACTCGGGCTCTGGCTTCCGACCCCAAGATCTGTTCTCTTGGAATCCACCCTTCGATGTTCATTAGATCGAACCAGTGGGAAATGATATCAACCGAGATTTCCCGGTCCCATTGCGAGATGAGCAAGTTGTGGAACCCCTCGTCCCATAGAAAGCCACGAGGGAAGAAACTTCTCGAAGGAACTGCCGTGTACAATGGGGCATTCCAGTAAGGAACAGGTTCCTTATTATATTTGGATATGACTTTAGAGCTACCGTAAAAGTAACCGATACCACCGATGAGATTACTCATAGCAGCTTTAGCAAACCTGATCTCGGCTTCGCTGAAACCCTTTTCAAACAACCTGAATTTACTCTCAAAATTCTCGGTAAAACTGTCCCGATAATCTTTCAATTCAGCGTCATAGACTTGGCCCTGAAGACTGTTGACTCTGCTCGAACCGCTCTGCGACTGGTAGACAACTTCAAGGGTAAATGGAACTTTAGCTGTAACTTGATGGACGACAAAGTTGGGCTGTTTCAGAGTATCGTCTTTTGCGAACAGGTTACCAGCAAGACTAATATGACGCGCCTTGGTGCGTTTATCTTCCATAAGACGCAGGCCGTTCATTAGGGCTTCCTTGGCCAAATGGGGACTTGGGACGTTGGTACTAAGATAAGCCGTGTGAACGATATTGGCTTCGTCAGCGTGCACGAACTTGACGTGGAAGTCCCCCAGCTTCTCCGTGTAGCCCTGCAGAGCTGAAAGACCGAGGTGCTTGATGGAGTCCTTTGAATCGACAACAGCAGGGTTGAGATTGTCAATTGCTCTAACAGGCTGGAATATGCCCTTGCCTTCGTCGTCCAACGTAAAGTAGAAAAACAACGTCACGAGCTCATCTTTCAAGTCGGGAACCTATTTCAGAGAGTAATGGGTGAAAATGTTTGCGAGGTTTGTACAGTCGCAGATTTACCCGAGGCTCAACATGTATTCTAGCTGTCCAATCCCCTCCATGCTGTCCTTCATTAGGCCGCTTAACAAACGACGTTTCTAACTTGATGAACTTGTCGATAATCTCTTGAACGCCAAAGTTGCGACCGTCATGCTCGAGCCAACCGTATCGCTCCAAGTTGTCTCCCTGTTCGCACCAATGCCTAGCATAAGAAGTCTGGTAAAATATGATTGAAACGTAAACACGCTGTCATACCTTATCCCAAGATCCCCGTGCGTGGCCAACTTCGGCATAAACCACATCAAACCGGCCAGCAGTGAGTGCGGATCCCTCGTTTTAAGACCAAAGTACGTGCCAGGTCTGTACGAACCCCAGTAGCGCTCAGGAATTTCCAGGCCAGACTCGACTACAATTTTTGCTTCTTTGATTGGAGTGTTGACACGCGTCTCGAGATAACCCTGATATGCAAACCAGGAGACGATACCGATGAGTGCGACACCGACAGCCGAATAGCTGTTTCGCAGGGTTAATAACCAACCCGCGTCCCTCGTGTCATTGGGTTTCCTTTGTGGCTGGAAATGGCAGGAGAAATAATGGCATTAACAAAAAATACATAACATGTGTTGTTTGTTTACATTTTAATCTAATGTTAGTTAACTTTGATATATTTTATGGTAATTACCTTCGGTGGTTTCTTAGCATCCTGAACATTTTGCCGCGGTGCTTTCGGCTTCGACTGGGCCATGTTTTTAGTAACAAATTCTAAAACGCCGGTTCCACTTGGGCCCTTGCTAATGGCCGTTGGTGTCAACGTCAACAGACAGACTTGTCATTTTTCGGTTACCATGGAAACGGTATCAGTCGTACTAAATCAGCCTCTCATAGATGGCGCTGTGTCGATTCAAACCTGTAACGGTTTTTGTCAATCACTTGCAAGCAGCAGTTTTGTTATTTCGAGTTTTTTTTCTAGTGTTGCCATATCCTTAATTGAAACACCAAGTAAAACTGCTTCCGATGATATATTTATCTATTATGGGCTGAAATGTAATTATATGACTTATTGAACCTTATTGGAAATCGTAGTTGATCATTGATGCATAATTTAGTTTTGCCATATCCATATTACCTATTGGTTCATTGATTAAATTTCGTTTGTTTCTATATAAATTGCTTTCTCTTCACTAAAGTCTTTGATGCGTTTTTGGCCGTCCGAGTTTCAATCTGATTTAATTGGGGGCGAGTTTTCCATTCCTAAAAAAACTGGAGACACGAGATTCTTGGCTTAATGGGACGGGGGCGGATGGTAAGAAACGAAGGAAACAACAGTTTTTGGTGGGTGAAAGTATTAAGCTGTTCAGCTTCGAAACGTCTATAAGATTAATTATACTTAGATTAGCTTGAAATAATTGCTCTGATCTATCCTGACTGCTTTTTTTCCCCAGTCAATAACTTAAGAGGGCACAAGGAATAGCAACGAGATAGTTATGGACTTGTGAAAGTGATTACAAACTACGTAATTTCCAAATAGGAACGTAAACTGGTTTGAATGGTGTAATATTCAGTTCACTTTCACTGTAGTATCAAATAGGCCGATGGAAAAGTACAAATAGTACGGCGATACACCCGCTTTTCGTCTCGAGTCGGTCATAGAAAAGCCTATAGGAACAGACACAGCCAACCTTGCTTTACAACATGTTTAAGGTAAGTCTCATTTAATGATAATCAAACGTACATATAGCGATCTATAATCATTCTTTAGATTGCAGCCATTCTTGTGGTATCTGGACTGCTGTCCGCCATTTTGTGCGCACCTCCAAAGAACGATCAAGTTCCTTCTGCCGAACATGAAACTGTAATCCTAACAAACCTCGGTTTATATCAAATTAAAGTTGACAGATGGTAACTAACTTAACCTTTACTTGCAGCCGGCGGTAAATTACAGATATACTTGGGACGTCATCGACGATTTCAAAGGAATTGATGCAGGCCATACTGAGGACCGAACCGGCGGTAGTACCAGAGGTCAGTACTGGGTTCTGCTGCCAGATGGCCGTCGTCAAGTAGTTAGCTACTCAGCGCACCCCAAAACGGGATATACCGTTAGCATCAGCTATGATGGCGCTACCTCGACGCATTAGCGGACAACGGAATCAGTGAAATTTTGTCGCTGCACCATTCTTTATATTCAAATGACCTGAGAGAATATGTATTGTGTATTGGAAGATGTATATGTGTCAATTAAAGGAATTATTTTTCAACAATCTTATACTATTTACGATCGTTTCGTTAGCGCTTAGTTGAACTGAATATTGATCTAAGATTTTTTTTGGTCTGATTGAAGGTTTGATTGATTAAAAACCTGTAGATGCTTATACAGAGAGTGTTGTATGGGGAATTTACAGTTATAGCACGGTACTACGGGATTAGATCCGCACTGAAACATTTAGCGAAACGGGAAAGTAAAAGGTCACGAGTTATGGGTCAGTAGGTTTCGCCGGGCACGTTTCAGACTGTACACGACCTGTTTGTTTGAGCGAGAGCCAATCACACGCCAGAACAGTCCAGGGCAAGCTTTCACTTAATATATACGACCTCAATCAGCGGGTCATCACAGGTCATCCCTTTCATGTGACCTGTTTCCACAGCGCGATTCTTTGAAAGGGCAGGTCGCCTAGTGTCAGCCCGTCAGTCCAGTCGGGTCGACAAGACTTGCAACGACGTTTTTGCTGTCCTCAGTTAAACTAGTAAAAAGATGCTGCTGTGTCTTTTACTAGTCGCATTTCACCTAGCGCAACCAAGCGCCGGTTCGCCGTTTTTTAACATTACCGATCCTGTTTTAACTGCCAACAGTTTCCGTTATGGCCCACCCATGGATCAGTTTCCCTGGCCGCAGGAATCCGAAGACGCAGCCGGAAATGCCAACCACGGTAGCGACTATTCCTCCTACCCGGGAGAAATCCAGTCGGAAGAGCCGGTTTCCGATCCGCTGAAAGTTCTCAGACCCATTAAGGAGATTAAGAATGTTGCCAGTACCAATGTAACCTTGGTGAAAGTCTGCCGTTATCCGGGTAAATGCCGCTCCAAATCCAGCCTTCCGCTGAATCCCAGCATTCCGGTAGTCCGGCCGGAACAAATTGAGTCTCTGCACTCTGCAACCGGTTATGCGGATCATTATGAAGACTACGAGACGGCTGGAAGCAGTCAAAACGTAGTGACACATCCGTTTAAGTTTGGTGCAAGGCTGAAACCAGCGTCGAAAGAGCACGAAACCCACGAAGGTACACCAGTTCCTTTTCTGAATCAAGTTAAAAGCACGACAACAACCACAACAATGCCTCCAACGACAACCACTGCAGTACCAGAACCAACGGCCGAAACTACAACAGCCTTCCGGCCAACGAAGAAGCAAAGATCCCGCACAAGGCCTACAACAGCAACAACCAAAGAACCAGTCACAGAAGCGGCGACTACAACTACAACAACTTCCACTGAAAGTACTCCAACCGAAGAAGGAAAACCTGGCGAAGGTCGCGCTGCTGTGGAAACAACGTTCACCGATCCCATCAAAACACGATTTGCCGAGTTGCTGAAAACCCGACCAATCTTTCGGACAACAACCGAGACCCAGCCACAAACAACTCGTCGACCTCTCATCAGGAGGCCTACCGCTCCTCGCCCTACCACCGTAAAACCGGAACCAACTACAAGCAGCAACATCCACCGGCCTGCAACTATGAGTACCGTTCTTCAAGCAGAAGAAACAAATGAACACCACGTTGTTGTCAGTCCAAATACTCCCCTTAAACGTCTCTTCCCATTGCGCGGTACCCAGAAAATAATTGAAGAACAAGCAGCTCCTAGTATCAACAACCTTAAGGACCGTCACAGATTTTCCTTGACCACTGCCCCAGCGGTAACAACAACTGCACCTGCTACGACTTTCCGACGATTCAACGCTAACCGCGGAGCAACTACAACAACTGAAACCCCTCAGAGTGTTGTGATTGTACCAAACATGAATCCGCGCCTTAGAGGGAAGTTACAGGAACCAGCTCAGTCGAGCACAGAGAACTCCGCACTGACGAAAATTCAACAAATGATGCAACGCAACAGTGCCAAGAAGGAAAGATTACCAAAGGAAAACGTTCCTGTACAACCTGCAGAGAAGGTAACAGATTCTTCGCTTAAGCAGCTGCCAGGAAGGAATAAGCCAATGCGGAAATTCCCTGCGCTGACAGTAACAACTACTACGACCGCTACACCGCTGACCGAGCCAACTACCACGAAAGCAGAAGGGCAGACGGCAAAGCGACCTGCCAAAAACAACGCCCGAGGCATGTGGAGACCGAAAGCAACAACAGCAAGTGAAGCTACCACACCAGCAATCACGGAACACTTTGAAGAGACGAATGCCAAACCTGACGGCCAAAAGAATGAAGACGACACTACTGGAACTTCAGGCAAAAAGTTGTGGTCATCCCGCGATAAAACTGCCAAAGCCGAGCTTGGGAGCCTCGAACATCTACAAAAGTTCATCATCGGGGCCACTACAACGACAACCCGCAAACCATGGCGCCCAAAGCATAGAAAAACAACTGAAACAACCACTGTAGAAAGCATTCAGAAATCCACCGAACCTGAAACTACAACTGAACCCATGACTACCGAAGCCACTACTTCCACTACCACAGAGACTACAACGTCTGTTATGACCACCATGGCCATAGTTCTACGTGAAGAGCCAGATGAGCTTTCCCATACAACTACTACAACTACTGAAACTACAGTACTTCCCACAAAAGAAGAACAAACTCCACAAGCTCCTGTAGACGTAACGACAACTACAACCGAATCAGCCGAAACTACCGACGCTAACCCTGCAGTAACTGAGAGCGTTACAACAGAGACGACGGCGCTACCCGAGGTAACCACCGAGGAGGCAGGACCACCTACAACACCTGCAAATATTGATGGTGACGAAGTGGCTGATGTTGTATTCTCAGTTTCTGAGCAGTTTAACAGCAAAGAGGAGAACGAAGCAAGCGAATCTCTGAAGGCAGAAGACCACTTTGAGAGCTATGCAGCTATCGTGAACCTCGAGAACCCCGATGTCAGTCACGTGCCTTTTGAAGAACCCAGCAGTCCTTTAGTTCATTCATTAGAGCAAATTCAGAATCCTCAGGAAGTTACCAGCTCAGGGTTGCGTACACCTAAGCAGCATGTACACCGAGTTAAAGATTCATCCCAAGTAAGAATTTCCAAATCGTACAGCGAAAGCCATGTACAGTCTTCGCAGCACGTCTCGGGTCCCTTAAATTTTGATCTGGTAGGAGCGTCGTCAGAAGTTAATCAGTCTGTCGAGTACGCCTCTGATAATGAGAAGGTCAGCCAAATGTTGATTGTTCCAAGAACCGAGTCGACCACGCCAGCCACGACGACGACGACAACAACAACAACGCCATACCCAGGGTTGCCATATCTTCTGCAGCGTGCTTCAACTGTGCGCCATCCTAAGAATTTAGTGTTTAATGCAAAATATGCCAATGTAAAACTTAATGCGTAAAGCGCATTTTTGTTCCAGTGTATGATAATAATTAATAAATGATATTCGTCTTTTGTCTCTGAAACCTGTGTATTTCTAATAGGTAGCAATAGTTCCATTGAAAGGGGTATATAATCAGGAAGGAAATATAGACAGGACGCACACTTTATTATACAGAAGAACATCCTTATTTACTTTAAAATGGGAAAATATATTAACTCTTGTGTAGAAATATATTAATTTTAATATATGCGGTTTTGGGGTAGCACCTTAAAAAAAATTAAGCAGTTCTCATTTTTCACCCAATCGTAAGGAAAAAACAAAAGAAATGTTTACCCTATTTGACAGAATACAAGGAGGAAGAGGAAGCGGATGAATCCAGGGTTCTTTCCAGATAGTGCGCGGGTGCAATAGTGGTTATGAATGACAATATACAGGCATGGCACAAAAGCTCTGTAACCCTCATCTGCCACGCTTATAATTCCGGTTAAAAGTAGACCACAAAGGTGTCTAATGTACAATCACCCGTCAGTTCCGATCTTGGGTAGATTTTGTTCCTAATTGGCCAAGAAGCAAAAAAGTTGAAATATTTTTAATAGACAAGGGGGAAATGCCATTTTCGAACGTTAAAAGAGTTTTTGAGAAGAAAAAAAAATTCCAATGAAAATTAGAGGAGAAAACTGTTGTGCCTAGGAATCGAACCCGCGATTTCTTCAATTTGCCATTCAACCCAGTTAGAAGTGATTCCTGTTGAATTTAAACCAGCTTCTTTTTCCCTTCCGCAGTAAGGTAGACGGGCTCGTGCGGAACACATTGAGGTCCATCGAAGGGCCAGTTGCAGGCAGTGATGACTTCATCGTAGACCAGATGGACGGGGCATTTGAAGACATGGACGGTGTATTGTTTGATCCAGCGATCCCAGTAGCACTCGTAGAACTTCTGGCAGTCGTATGGATGACGGAAGAGACCGGCCCTGACGCAGACCTCGGGTCCAAGGGTATCATTCTTGTTATTGTTGTTGTGGATTTTCTCCAGGTAGCGCTGTCCGTAAGAGACTCCAGTGTTGGTGATGGCATTCGAGTACTTCTTTCCGTCGGTCGTGGAACCGCTGTTGTCCTTCTCGCCCGATTTGGCGCTACTGTAACCTGCGCTATCCGATCCGGAAGTGGGTTTACCCGAAGTGCCGTACGTAGTCTTGCTTCCAGAGTCGGACGCCACCGGTTTGCTGCCCTTTTCGTAAGTAAGCTCAGGGCGTTCTGTGGCCTTAATGCGCGGTCTGTTGTTCGAGTAGCTCTGGCCGTATTTGTCCAATAAAGCTGGCTTGCTTGCGGATGGAACCTTCACGATGACTACTTTGTCTCCGTAAGCAGGTCCGGCATTGCTTCCGGTAGGAGCGTTCAGGTCAACTTCGACGGATGCTTTCTGGTAAGTTCCAGAGGATGGCCCGTCCCAGGATGGATCGTAATCAGGGCCTCTGTATCCGGTAGCACCAAGACCCTTCGGTCCAGCATAACCAGAAGCTCCCTGACCTCCTTGGCCACCCTGTCCCCCACGTCCTCCAGAGCCACCGCTGCCTCCCCTACCGCCAGAGCCTCCGGTTCCGGGCTGTCCAGGTTGTCCGGGTTGTCCAGGCTGTCCGGGTTGTCCAGGCTGTCCGGGTTGTCCAGGCTGTCCGGGTTGTCCAGGCTGACCGGGTTGTCCAGGTTGTGACGAAGAACCATACTTGTTCGAAGTGCTGGAACTGGTCTTTGAACCTTTTACTTTGCCGTAACTTCCTGGAGAAGGACCATCCCACGCGGGGTTGTAATCAGGTCCTGCGTAGCCTGTGGCTCCAATTGCGGCCGGTCCTGCGGAACCACTGCCTCCAACTCCGCCAACACCGCCCACTCCGCCAGTGCCGCCCACTCCGCCAACGCCTCCAACTTTACCTCCTTTGCCGTAGTTGCTAGCATCGCCTTTTCCACTGGAGGAACCAGAGCCATAGGTTGCGGTAGAAGAGCTGGTACTCTTGCTTCCGTACGAAGCGCCTGCGTCCTTTACTTCAGTGGTTCCGTACTTCGACCCGCTGTATTTTCCGCCACTTGAACCAGCCGCTGCTCCAGTTTTGACGGCCCCACTGCCAGAATATTCGACGGAACCGCTGCCTTCTTTCCCGTAAGCTCCTCCGAACTCGGCCTTTTTCTGGCCTAAGGACTGGGACACTTTACTAGCATCATATTTTGGTCCATCCCAGGCAGGATTGTAGTCTGGTCCTGCATAACCTGTAGCGCCAATAGCAGCTGGTCCACTGGATCCGGTACCACCAACTCCGCCAGTACCGCCAGTACCGCCAGTTCCACCAATTCCACCGACTCCTCCAATGCCGCCAACCTTTCCAGACCCAGCATTGTCTCCGTAAACGGTTGCTTGAGCGTAACCACCTCCGACAGATTGAGATTTGGCGTTTTCAGTTTCGATGGCTACTTTGTTGGAGCTTCCGGAACCAGAGGATGTGTAGGTGCTGGTACCCTTAACAACGGCGCTTCCGGCTGACTGCGAAGAATACTGTTGCGTTTTCTCAGTTTTAGATGTTACGTATTTAGGTCCATCCCAAGCAGGGTTGTAATTCGGTCCAGCGTATCCAGTAGCACCAACGGCAGCTGGTCCACTATAACCAGTACCTCCTACTCCGCCAGTACCACCGGTGCCGCCAACTCCACCGACACCTCCTACTCCGCCAATTACTCCTACTTTACCTCCATCACCGCTGGTAGTCTTGCCAGCTGTGTAACCGGTTGAATAAGCAGCACCACTAGTTGATTTGGATGCTCCTCCGGTGATAGCATAGCTAGATCCTGTGTAGCTTGCTCCGCCTACAGTACCGCTACTTCCGTTGGGTTGATCGTATTTGCCTGTTTTGGGGTTCCACTTGGGTCCATCCCACGAAGGATTGCGGTCCTGTCCAGAATAACCAGTTGCTCCAATAGGTGCAGGTCCATCGTAGCCAACTCCGCCAACACCGCCTACTCCTCCAGTACCGCCTACTCCGCCAACTCCGCCAATTCCTCCTATTTTGCCTCCGTTGCCGTTGGCAGTCTTATCCCCAGTGTAAGTTGTCGAGTAAGTGGCGCCGCTTCCGGTAGATGTTGATGCTCCTCCGGTAACCGTATAACTGGATCCAGAATAGCTTCCTGTCGCTACGGCGCTGCTGCTACCATCGGCGTAATCATATTTGCCTGTTTTGGAGTTCCATTTAGGTCCATCCCACGAAGGGTTGCGGTCCTGTCCAGAATAACCAGTTGCTCCAATAGGTGCAGGTCCATCATAGCCAACTCCACCGACACCGCCAACTCCTCCGGTACCGCCTATTCCGCCAACTCCGCCGGTTCCACCAATGCCTCCTACTTTGGCTCCGTCACCGCTAGCAGTCTTATCCCCAGTGTAGGATGTCGAGTAAGTGGTGCCGCTTCCGGTAGATTTTGATGCTCCTCCGGTAACAGTATAACTGGATCCAGAATAGCTTCCTCCCGCTACAGCGCTGCTGCTACCATCGGGGTAATCGTATTTGCCTGTTTTGGAATTCCATCTAGGTCCATCCCACGAAGGATTGCGGTCCTGTCCAGAATAACCAGTTGCTCCGATAGGTGCAGGTCCATCATAACCAACTCCGCCGACACCGCCAACTCCTCCGGTGCCGCCTACTCCTCCGGTACCGCCTACTCCGCCAATTCCTCCTACTTTGCCTCCGTTGCCGTTGGCAGTCTTATCCCCAGTGTAAGATGTTGAGTAAGTGGCGCCGCTTCCGGTAGATTTTGATGTTCCTCCGGTAACCGTATAACTGGATCCAGAATAGCTTCCTGTCGCTACGGCGCTGCTGCTACCATCGGGGTAATCGTATTTACCAGTTTTGGAGTTCCATTTAGGTCCATCCCAGGAAGGATTGCGGTCCTGTCCAGAATAGCCAGTTGCTCCGATAGGCGCAGGTCCATCATAGCCAACTCCGCCGATGCCGCCAACTCCACCAACTCCACCGACTCCGCCGACTCCGCCAACTCCGCCGACTCCACCAATGCCTCCTACTTTGCCTCCGTCACCACTAGCAGTTTTGTCAGCCGTGTAAGACGTTGAGTAAGCAGCGCCGCTTCCGGTTGATTTGGATGCACCCCCAGTGACAGCATAGCCGGATCCTGCATAGCTAGAGCCTCCTACAGCAGTAGTTTTGCCGCCAGGATACTCGTACTGTCCAGTCTTGGAGTTCCACTTAGGGCCGTCCCAGGATGGATTGTGGTCAGGTCCGGAATATCCAGTAGCTCCAATAGGAGCGGGTCCATTATAACCAGTTCCTCCAGTTCCGCCAACTCCGCCGGTTCCACCAACTCCGCCGGTTCCGCCAACTCCACCAGTTCCGCCAACTCCGCCAGTTCCGCCAACTCCTCCAACACCGCCTACTCCTCCGACTCCACCGCTCTTGCCATCAGGATATTCGTACTTGTTAGTTTGTGGGTTCCACTGAGGTCCATCCCATGAGGGATTGCGGTCAGGTCCAGAATAGCCGGTCGCTCCGATCGGTGCAGGTCCGTCGTAGCCAACTCCACCGACTCCGCCTACGCCGCCGACGCCGCCGACACCGCCAACTCCACCGACTTTGTCTTTTGAAGAGTATGCCGAGCTTCCAGCGTACGAGGAGGAGGAAGTCGTGTACGTAGTTCCCTTGTAGCTTTCTTTACCAACACTGTGATCGGTAACCTTGGTTTGGGATACTTCTGCACCTTTCGGGGCTGGTCCGTTAGGCCCACCCGGTCCATTAGGTCCATTGGGTCCATAAGGGCCGTTGGGTCCATAAGGGCCGTTGGGTCCATAAGGGCCGTTGGGTCCATCAGGACCGTACCCTCCTCGACCACCACTGCCTCCACCGCTGCCTTCACCACCATTGGGTCCAATGACATGGAGGTAAGGAACAGGAGGAGGAGAGTACAAGCCTTTAGCGTCCTCTGGAGAGGGAACGTATTTGCCGTCGTTTCTGTACTGGCCGCGATTGTCATGAACGTAACCAGTTGCTCCAGTCGATTTTTCGTTGTACTGACCCTCTGTTGATTTACCTTCGTATACGTCCTTCTTATAGAATACAGCAACTTGTCCTTCAGAGTACGAGGAACCTTTGCCAGAGGCACCAGAACCACCAGTAGATCCGCTGCCTCCAAATGGTCCTGCAACATGTACGTAAGGAACTGCAGGCGGGCTGTACGAAGTGTCCTTAGCATCTTTGGCGGAGCTGCCGCTGGGGCCAGTTACGTGAACGTAAGGCACAGCTTGTGGACTATAGGCCGCCTGCTTGTCTTTCGACGAGGTTTCAGTCTTTACTACGCCAGATGATCCTGCCGAATATGAACCGCTCGAGCCCTGTGAATAAGAGCCAGCAGATCCCGAGGAGTATTTAGTTGACGACGTGGAAACTGCAGCGCTGGATGCGCCGGAGTAGGAACTACTGCCTGCGGCAGGGTAAGCACCACTAGACGAGATGGTTCCAGACGAGTAGGTTTTGGTTGTTTCCTTATACTGAGGATCCTTTCCTGGCAATCCGGCTGGTCCATTGGGTCCATTAGGTCCATTTGGTCCATTGGGTCCAGTAGGTCCATTGGGTCCAGTAGGTCCATTGGGTCCACTGGGTCCGTTGCCGCCGACACCACCGCCAGCACCATCTTTTCCATAACCTCCGTTTCCTCCGTTAGGACCGGTTACGTGCTCATAAGGTACGGCAGGAGGTGAATATTTTCCGTCGTTTCCATGGCTTTTGTAGGAACCATTGTCAGTATACTGACCACTCTGGGATGATCCGCTATACTGGGTTGAATAGGACCCTTCCTTCACAGAAGACGATTGTCCTCCTTGGTAAGATCCACTGCTTTGCGCCACATAGGATCCCTCCTTCTTTTGAGATTCGCCAGCTTGGAAGGATCCGCTAGACTGCGCCGAGTAGGAACCCTGCTTCACAGAGGATTGACCTGCCTGATAACTACCGCTGCTTTGCACATTGTAGGATCCTTGCGTTTTGGCAGATTGACTTGCCTGAGACGATCCGCTTGTTTGTGCCACGTAGGAACCTTCCTTCACAGCCGACTGGCCTGCGTGGTAGCTGCCACTGCCTTGTGCAGAGTAAGAACCTTGTGCTTTAGCAGACTGGCTTCCTTGGTACGACCCGCTGGACTGAGAAGAGTAGGACCCTTGTTTTACGGATGATTGACCAGCTTCATATGTACCGCTGCCCTGTGCAGAATAAGATCCTTCTTTCTTCGACGATTGGCTAGCCTGATAGATTCCACTGCTTTGGGCCGAGTACGAACCATCCTTTCCATAAGCCTGACCAGCTTGGTAAGATCCACCGGACTGAGCAGAGTAGGATCCATCCTTTGAAGAATACTGTCCAGCATGGTAAGAACCACTGCTACCAGAAGAATAGGATCCATCTTTACCAGCATACTGAACAGTCTGGTACGATCCTGCATTTTGACCTGTGTAGGCACCATCTTTGCTAGAAGTCAGGGAAATACTTCCTTCCTGCTTGACCTGGGAGCTTCCGGAGTAAGATGGCTCTTTAGGCGCTGATCCAGTGGAAATAGATCCTACGCTGTATTTATCTTCAGTCTTTTTGTAAGTGGTGACGGTTGCAGAACCCTTCGAACCAGTAGAATAAGTTCCTGTGGGTGGCCAAGTACCAGGGGGTCCAGGAGGTCCAGGGGGTCCTGGAGGTCCTGGAGGTCCGTTGGGTCCGTTTGGTCCATTGGGTCCATTGGGTCCATTAGGTCCATTGGGTCCGTTTGGTCCATTGGGTCCATTGGGACCGTTTGGTCCGTAGGGTCCATTGGGTCCATTGGGACCGTTTGGTCCATTGGGTCCATTAGGTCCATTGGGTCCATTGGGACCGTTTGGTCCGTAGGGGCCGTTTGGTCCGTAGGGGCCGTTTGGTCCGTAGGGGCCGTTTGGTCCGTAGGGGCCATTGGGTCCATTAGGTCCGTTAGGCCCGTAACCGCCAGCTCCTCCACTGCCTCCTTCACCTCCATTACCACCATTGGATCCCACAACATGAACGTACGGTACAGCAGGAGGAGAGTACTGGCCATCGTTGTAGCGACCGGATTTATCGTTATAATTCGGTCCACTGGCCCCCTCTTTATGGATGTATGGTGCGGGTGCAGTAGAATAAGAACCGGATCCCGTGTATTTGCCACCGCTGGGTCCTTCCTGATGAACATACGGAACAGCTGATGGTGAATAGCTGCTGGAAGACGAGTATGCGGGGCTGGCAGAGATGATACGGACTGGGTTGGTTTTACCGACGACCGTCGTAGCGGGAATAGCTACCGGATTGGCGTAGTTGGATTGACTGCCAGAGTAAGGGTCGGTGACGGTAAGCGTCGGAGACTTGCAGTCAACGCATGAGGACGACTTGATTTCTCCGTACACTTTGCCTGGGTAGTTGTAGGCATCTCCGGTGTCGACTTTCCCTGCCAAGTAGCCAGGATTTCCAACAGACGGTTTGTAGCTTCCAGCCTGACCGTAGCTACCTTTGGATCCGCAATTCGGTACTAACCAGGGCCAGTTGCACAGAAGGTTCTTTTCGTCAAAAACTAAACCAAAGGGACAGCGGAATTCGTACTGAGTGAAGGTGCCGTCGCGTGAGTAATCGCGGCAAGCGAAGAACCAGCGGCAGTTTTCAGGATCGGCGAAGTAGCCTTCACCCGGGCAGACGAATTTATTCTGAGGAACAGGTTGAATTTCGCTGGATCCATCGCACGGAGCGGCTTGAGAGGGCCAAGTACAGACCTCCCATTTCTCGTCGAAAACGAGGCCTATGAAAAATACATGTCGTAAAATGACCAAGAGTCTTTCCATTGTATTAGTAATAATTACCTGGTGGACAGTCATATTCAAAAACGGTGAAATCATCGACGTACTGGTTGAATTTGACGCAGCGGTAGAAGCGGCTGCAGTCTTCCGGGTGACGGTAGAATCCCTGGCGAGAGCAGCGCAAGTTGGTTTCTTTGGCCTCGCGGATGACTTTAATGTCTCCAGAACGCTCCACAACACGTACAATACGGTACGGAGAAACCTGGACAACACATTAATTTAATAATTTCATGACACGGTTATTTTCCGGTTTCAGAAGGTACCTGGATATTGTTGGAGTAAACGGGGCGAAGCGTTGAATCAGAAGCTACAAGATCATCCTGCAAATTGGCCAGAACTTGACGTCTGGTCCTCTGGACTGCTCCGAGGAATCCTTCGTGATAGGAGCGCGTCAGCGGGAAGCTCAGTTTTCCGCACTTGCCCGTAATGTCGTCCTGGTTGACCGTGAAGATGGCTGCGCCAGCAATGCCTCGAAGTAGAACGTATTTGGCCTGCGTTACACCAACAATTAGTATTTCTCTTTTAAAATGCGTGTTTTTTTCATGCAAGTTTATTACTTTGATTTTAGCCGCAATGTCATCATCGAAAGCGATCCACTTGTCATCGCTGTACGCATAGGAGCCGGTCAAATCATCGTCGCGCTCAATGGTCCACGATCCTTCACTGAGTTTCTCGCAGATCTAAGTTTCATATCAAGTTCGTTTTAGTGAAGCTCAGGTAAAAGACCGCAGTGATTAATACTTCGTTGTAGCTCAGAAGAATGGGACCGTCCTTGCTGGGAGATCCTGGAGTATTCTGCTCTGCATTGGCCAGTTGGAAAAACTGTCCGTAGGTAGGGAAAGAAGCGACCACCTGATCGGAACTGGCGCCCAGGCTGATAACCAAGTCCAAAATCGAGTCCTGAGGTTAAATTTCAAAAATTATGTCAGTTTTGGTGTATTACAAAAGGATTTTTTAAAAGGTTTTACTGTATTCAGGATATCGGAGAGTCCCATAAGACGGCTGTGGTGGTAGGTAATGTTCGATTGCAACGCGTCCTTGATGTCGTGCGAGGATACAATGAAAAGGTCCACAGTCCTGGAATGTAAATATTAAGCACTTAAATTTGGCGCTCATTATAATTCAGGTTGTTAGATGGAAAAATTGATAGACTGTTTGAATATGAGATGGAATAAATAAATATATTCAGAGCATGACGATGTGTTTATTCGTTTCAGAGGGGGGGATCGTTACCTTGACAGTGACTTCAAATCAAAGCCCTTGACGAGCCGTTCAGGAGTGGTCGGCAGACGGATGAGGATCAATGGTTTGTACTTCTCAGGAGCTTCGGTCTCAACATCGACGAGGATCTCTTCCTCCTCGGCTTCTGGCAGTTCCTCGCGAAGGATATCAATATCATCAAGGCCAGTGAGGAGGCCGGTTTGCTCGGCTGTTTCGGGGATAACTGTCGTGATGGATTCCTCTTCAGCTGGTTCAGTGCTAAAAATAAAAACACAATTTTTATGTCCGAATTATACATCATGATACTGACTGATAATCGGGTTAATTACCTCGCGGAAGCGTCGACTTCGCGTTTGCTAATGGACTTCTCCTGCAGGGCAGCGTGCAGTTCCTTATTTAAAAAATTAAAGCCATTAATTAACATTCAGGTGGTACTTCAGAATATATCAAGTTTTACCTTCACGAATCGAACAAGCTGAGACTTTTCTTTCTTCGACCCATCTAGAGAAGGCCACTGCCAGTCAATTTCCACACCCTCGATGATCTTCTCGTCGACGAGCTTCTTGACGCTGGTGATGAAGTTGAGCCTAGCCTCGTCGCTGGACACGAGGGAGGCAAATTCATCAGCGTCGGCAGACTCGCCACCAATGGAGATGATGCGCCGCAGCAACGGGTTCTGCAGTTTGGCGTTGGCGAAGAACTTTTTCGTTTCTGTAAATACATCCAATTTTACTTGCCAATTAATCATTCAATAAACTCTTCTGTGAGACATTGATATTGAAATTCGATTCTCAATTAACTATGCATCGGCTAAGGAACAGTGCGAGCATCGGAACTTATCGGGATATAGTGACGAACGTACCATCAGCGAGAGAGAGCGTGAAGTTGCCATCGAAGGAAGCCGACAGGTACACCAGGTGGGAACAGTAGCACAAGTTGATGTCCGATTCGATGTTGTTGGCGTAGCAGACTACGTGCTTCGTGGGAAGCTTCAAATCTGCGCACTCCTCTGTTAAAAGACCAAAAATAAATTGGAATAGCCGCTTTTATTACTATTAACATTATTACATTTTCAATTATTTCTGCATTTCTTAGAGATGAATATCCATTAATTGGTATAATTAAGGTACAATAAAGATTGCTGTTCCATGCCGCTACCTGGAAACATGCCCTAAGGGCACAATGGAAGCCATCGTTTAATGTTATATCATTGGTTAATTAGACATCTTATTACTATTTAGTGATTCTATTACAATTTACAAACGGAATTTCAATAAATAGTAAAGTAAAAAAAATCGATGGAGTTACCAGCTCCGGCCAAAGCCAGGAGGAGGCTCGCAGCGATAACTAGAAGACGCATTGTCCTCAGCTCCAGGCCGATTCCTTTCAGATATCTGCAAATAATAAGAAACAGTGAGCCATTTAGCAATAAGTAATTGTAAAAATTAATTAGTAAACTGGTAGCGGAATTCCGCTACTTAATTAGCTGCTTTCTGCAAAGTTATTTGGTTCATTCGACAACGAAAAAAACAGCCGGACAGCTTGGAACACAGCTGCTCATAATGAGAACAACACGAAATCGCACAATGGGCATTCTTTTCGGCGAAAAGCAAAAGGGCATTCGATACAAGATACGTTAAGAACAATATTTAAAAAAATAACAACAATCATAAATACTTTCCCGAATGCCGTGTGGAATTTTCGCCTCATTGGACGCCATCTTCCCACGTTGCGGTAATTTTTTCCCGCCATAGTTTGTTTGCATTGCTCAATGGATTGTCTGACAACTTGTGAAGGGATACTGAACGAGAAAGAATGCAATGCATCCGACTTTCTCATCACGCGCGATTTGCCCAACACAAGGTCGTTAATTCATCCCCCCAAATAACACGCGTTACAGTATATCTGAATGAAATTACAATGGTTCAATACCGTTATTACAATCAAAACGGATGTAGAATGAAAGTAGTATTATCAGAGTGATTTCTAAATATGTAAATCTTCAAGGATAACACTGATGAGGGGGTTTGTCTAATGAATACGGGGTCACGACTGCGATCGGAGAGGCCGATAAAAAAGCGCAATACTCCTTAGACGGGCAACACAGGCCAACCGGTTGCGTATTTTTCCAAATAAAAATGCACGTTGTAAAATAAGAACGAAAAACACAACCCGTCCGAAGGTCCGCGATCTGATTTCAGGTCGCAACATAGTGAAAACTAGACCAAGGACGACTACAATAGCAACAGACTACATATTCCAGTCTTCTATTCATCTTTTTTGTTTTCTAACTTGCAAGATAGATTCTTGAAATTACTTTCTGCCTGAATATTTCTGAACTGTGCAAATAGCTCATTCGAGGAGGGTGTGTTTGTAGAATTGCACCGACTTGCCTTTTTCAATGAACGAAGTTTTTTTATTTTTAACGTCTTGATGGGCGTGAAAGGGAAAGTTCAACTGACCTGGACATGTATAACAAAAGTCCTGGGGTTCCCACCTATCACATCCGCTTTTACTTCAGCAGACGATTTCTTTTCTCTTTGACCAGTTTGCGACTTTCTGCTTCAGTTTATTGACCCGCAGACAAGAATAAAAAAAGGATTTCAGAACTGAGAAAGGACGACCCAGTTCTGTGAAAAAGCAATCCCTTGTACTCACGTAACAAGGCGTGATTGTCAGTGATCACTCTCGGTTTCTAGCGCAATCAGTTATGACCAAAACAGGTTGTCTGGAAAAAAATTTTCTATTTCTTTTTCTCTCAGCGCGTCACGTGTATAGCGAAACTTGAAACTTACTGTCGAAATCTCTTCTTAACACCATCTTTTTTCTGTTTTAAGCAGTAATTTGATATTGCAGTTTTAAAGTGTGTTAAAAGACTGGAAAATGCCTAGTTAAGAAGGGATGCGCGGTGACTTGAACGCGTGAACATCAGCAAAAACCTATTTCTTATAACGAAGCAAATGGAATCTGCATTTCAAGAACGGTAGTTCGTGTGTAACTAGCCAGATTAATCCTAAGTTAAATGTCAACGGAAATCCAGTTTTTACTCAGAGACCACTATACTTTGATGAATTCCAATTTCGTATTAGAGACTTAACATTTACATCTTATATTAAATAGAGTATTTCAATATAGCAGTTAGAGTAGAATGCTAACGGAAAAAAAGAAAAAAAAGAAGAAAAAAATTGACGACGCCGGGAATCGAACCCACGTTCTGTGGAATCCCGCTTGAACGAACGTTCTCTAGAACGAACGAATCCATGCAGCGAGGATTCTTCTTACGGCAGAAGCGTACAAGTTAGCGTTGTCGAAGAATGATAGAATTGTTACCTGTTAAGAAGATGTCGACGATGCACTATAGAATGTTAAGCTTGTCCAAAAGGTGCGAGACACGACAAACTGTGTAGCATGGAACAGGCCAAGGTACGTAAAGGGTGCCCCCCCTAAAGTGCGGGATTTGGTTAAATAAGCGACAAATTTCACAGGGAGCAGCCGAGGACTGGATGAGTCCTAGCCGTTCGATGGGCTTCTGAACGTCTGCAGCAGCGAGTGGCCTAATTTTAAGAGCTCTGCACTGGAGCTCCCCCGCCTCCTCCCTTTCCACACACAACATTCACTTTTGTCCACGGCGACGACCTTCCAGCAGGGGAACCTTTTGCTCGACATCCCAAACGGGGGGCCTGCAACATAGCAGCCCCACCAATCGTTTTCGTTTTCACTCTTTCTCTCTCCACGTACATATTTCTACACGTGTATTTTAAATTGCCTTAAGTTTATTTCTTAACATATTTTACATATTTAATTTCTACATTCTGTAAGTTTACTCTATTTCGTATTCTGTATAAGTCTTATATTCACATTGGATTAGAAAAGGCGCCAATTTCAGATTCGATTTACAATGGCCGCTGGTGTTGGTCAGTGAATCAGTGTTGTGCAATCGATATGATGCAGTGTTTTGCAACGGCTTAGTCACGTCAATTAATTATTCTCGGTTAAAATCTTTTGACTGGTATGGCAGTAGCTTGAATTTGTGACGTGATCAAGTTTAAATAGAACTGAAGCGATCGAAATATAGTTAGATCATTAATTAACGTGTCTAAAAATGGTAAATCCTTATCATTTTGAATAAGATTGCTCTTGTTTTGTATCTTTTTCGAGTTTTACGGTTTTCGTATCGGGCGCAGTCGTCCTTCAGTAACGGGTCAGTTTCTCATTCTGGTGCTGTACTTGATTTTTCTTTTTTAAAAAGGGGCGTTTTAGATTAGTTTACAACTAGAAGGAATGTAGTTCAAAGTCATAAAATCTAATTGCTTTAACTTTATCAGACTTAATTTATCTCGAGATATCTCTAGTTCGACCTCTGCGAATCATTTCTGAAATTGTTCAGTTGGCATTTGGTGAATATCATTTAGTGAATTCAAGTTAAAATGTTTCGTAAAAAAACAGGAACGCATCCTTTTTCCGCTCGCCCCTACTTTCGCCGAGTGACTTTTCAAACCTGTCCTTTTTCAATTAAAAAGAAAACACATAATTCCACATTTTTTGTTGTAATTTTGCAATCTCCCCCGTTCCCGCTAAGGGCATCACCAACGGCCATTTTCCGGCCGAGCAGAGTTAACCGCAACACAGGTAATCTCTGTTTTCCAATTACACTTGCCCATATGCATGACCGAAACCACTAAACATATTCAACTTCACTCCTGTTCAAAGGAATATCGACTCTCGATTGCATTAACTTTAACGCAATTCAAGTTAACGTGATTCCGAGTTCGTTAATATGAAGCTGTCAGGGAAGACACCGTTGAAAAAGCGCGAAATTCAAATTGCCAGCGTTCTAACTGGTTCCGTGAGGCCCGTATAGAAGACAGGCGCCTATTGGCTGTCGGGTTCTGGTAGGCGGCCTCTGATTGGTCGTCGCTTACAGTAACGGATTTTGACAGGAGAAGGCTGTAATTTTAAGTTTGAAATGCCTTGGTTTTCTCTTTTTTTCACGACTACTTCGATTAATTCCCATAAATAGGCCTTGGGAGGGAAAATGAAGGCCGGCAGCAAGGTTTTCAATTTTTAAAAAATTCCGTTTTCCCAAGCGGCTGACGGTGTGACTGTTTTAAAAAAAAAGTAATTGCATTAAACACGAAGTAAAAAAACAACAACCAAGTGAAAATGAAACTGGAAGAAAGAAAACCACGGCGTTTGGAATAAATTATCCATTGGAAAATATGTACGTGTAATCAAAGGGGCTTGATTAATAACAGGCGTATCCTGGCTTCTGGTTAATAACCTAAAACAAATGCAATTCATCGAAAAATCATTTAGAAAACCAGCTTCGTTTCGAGCTTTTCTTTCATTACTTTTCTGGAAATTCAAACAACCATACTCTCTAATTTACGTCGAAGAAGAGGGCGACCGGAGGAGGGAAAAAATGAGAGCAAATAAGATTATGATATCTTTCCACTTTTTTGCTTGTTAGCTATATCCATCTCGATTTCTGGTGTAAACCAGAGAGCTGCAGACGACGCTTATCACTGTTTTCGAGTAACGGTAGGAGCAGGAAAAAATCAAACGGCAGATTAGCGCTTTAATTGCCGGCAAAATGACTTGTTCCGCAGAATGTCCATTTCCATAGTCGTTTAAAAACGGGAAACTGTTGCAGTTAATGAGCCGCCATTTTGAATTATATTTTCATGTATAATGTTGGCCTTTTACAACAACATGGCAACGCTGCTTTTTTTTCTTGCCCGTGCAGGAGAAACTGACTTTCGATTGCTCTGCACAGCATCATTTTGATTTTCCTTCGTACAAGACAAGTTAGTTTTTTTCTTAAAAGGTTGTAATTTGACTTTATTTCAGGATGAACTGATGGGTGTGCGTATTAGCCATCAACCATACACCTTTCCCTTTCTCCGCGAGCGCGCCGGACTCATTTTTCGATTTATTATTTTATATTTCATTTTTTTAATTTTTGTGCGGTAAATTCGAGTCGAGTCTCTAGTGGCAGCTCCAGGTGAAATGGGAAAAGAAACTCGGGCGCATAATATCCATAAAACAACAACAACAACAACTTACATGAGTGATCTTATTTTTAAGCCAGAATTACAATAACTTAAATAATACAAACTAAATAAAAAATATATAATAAACAGATTGATCAAATGAGGAGAGAGAAAGAAAACGAAATGAAAGAGAAGGAAAAGAGAAAAGAATAAAACTAGCTCATTGTGAATGTACACAGACATCCCAAGACACCAATGGTTCACTTTCTCCTTTAACTTCTTCTTGGGCACACACACGTGCAAACGACCGAATCAAGAAACCAAAACGAAACCAGATTATAATGGCACGCTTCAATCGGAATAAGTTTGTTAGGATGAACGATGCGTGCCAAATTATATCTCGCATTCGATTTCCCTAGCGGCGCTTTATGGAACCACCGCCGGTTCGCAAATTAGCGCGTGCTTGATAAGACTTAACATGTCGATAACATGATAACCAAGTAATTTTCATGTTCTTTCTCATCGAGTAATTAGTTCGACCACCAATCAGAGATCAGCTTCAAGGTACAGACTCCGCCCCGTCGAGAAATCTAATTAGCTCATTGGTTTGAATGAGAGAGAGAGGTAACGGTAGACTAATCGACGAGATTGTCTTGATTCACTCGTGTGAGGTTAACTTTAATGGTAATTGAATTAACCACTGAGCTTTAGAATATGTATTGTCGGTTTAAATTTGATTCCTAATGCTTATATAATAAACGTTGAATTCAATTGACCTATTTTTAAACTATTCCTACGTTTTATATTTCTTTCGTGAAGGTATTTATCGAAGGATAAAGTTAATCAATTGCTAATTACTAATTCAATTCATTTCATATTAACCAAGTGTCATAGTATAGTAAAGAGATTGCTGTAAATGTTTATCATTCCTTTGAAATGACAAGATGGCGCTACGGTTGTATAGGTTCCATCTATAGGATGGCAATTTCACGGTCCAGAAAGCAAGTGACGGATAACGAGCTGAGATTCCAGGATTGCCTCAGTGACAAGTCCTGGAGTGTGTCATGAGAGAGTCCCTCCCAAGGTGAACCGGTCCTCCGGGTCCCCCCACCCACATAGCCCCCCCCCCTTCAGCTTTGGATCTGTGCGTTTACGTCACTTTGAAAGGGTGTGCAGGACTCCCTGTTATCTCTTGGTGTCATCGGTTCTTCAGTCAACTACTTGCGTAGTGACGCAACATTCTCTCCTAAAGGGACGGTATAGCTATGAATGCAGCATTCTCTCAAAGTTGAGTCGTAAAAGGGAAACTTGTATAAAAGTTGAACTGTAAAACAGCTTCGTTTAACGTGGCGATGTCGAGGTTTCATCTGTTAGTTGTAACCGATACCGAGTCGATTGCAACAATCAACTCAACATTACTTCAATGGTCGGCGCTATTTCCTGATTGCGATACTGAAATCTGAGTTTTCAGAACGGTTTCAACACTTCTTAAGACACCTCAGTGTTAACTACCTGAGAAAATCCAACTTGCAATAGACATAAGTTGAAGTCGACATCATGAGTATAATCACGACATTGACATTCAAATGTCGTGTTACTGGGTACTGAGGTTTCATTGGCTCAGTTTTGATCCAATCGTCCTATTGTATACATCATATAGTAACGAATCATATATGATTATAATCATCTAAGCATATATTGCAATAGTCATTATAATCGTACTAATCATCTCATTATATAGATCGTTATATAAAACAAAATCATCTAATGATATCTAGTATAGTATCCATAGACCGTATGTAATCGTAACCATCTCATCATACCTTGTAATATCTAATCACAACTAGTAAGTACGATGTCTAGTATAATCATACATAATCATACTTAAGCGGAGCCATCTAACCATGCCTAGTAAGTAACATTTAGCAAGTACCATATATGATAATATCAAGATGGTATATAATCATAATCACTTGATGATATCTAGTATCATCTAGCCCTATATGATTATAATCATATCATCTTATAAGAAGTAAATTATGTCAAGTCAAACCATCGTTGGTGTGTATAGGAATGAAGAAGGTAGCGAACCCCCCCTGGGTTGTCCGCACCTCTCGTGTGCCGTACAAGGCACATATCGATACGAAAACAAAACCATCTTGCCACGTTTATAACGCCTGGCTCTTTTTTTTTCATTCTCCTTTCTTCTTTCTTCTTTTACTTCACACACCGTGTCTCCTGGTTCGATTCGCTTTGTGTGTTGTCTTTGGTGTGGCGATTAAAACGTTACCGTGTCCTACATTTTGTCTCTGTCACTCAAGAGCACACAGCGGTTTGCAACAATCTCGCCTAAAATCACTGAAGTTGAATTTTGAAATCACATTACGACTTATACACTTATATCGTGTGATTGCTTATATCGTCAGTCATGTATAATCATAATCATAACTAGTAAGTACCGTATCGAGTACTAGACCATACATAATCATGATCATGTAGTCATAACTAGTAAGTACCACATCTAGTAATATCTAGATCGTATATATAATCATATTCTTCTAACCATAACTAGTAAGTACCATGTCCAGTACTAACTAGTAGTACATGATCATAATCATGTAGTCATAACTAGTAAGTACCACATCTAGTAATATCTAGTAGTACATAATCATATTCATCGAATCATAACCAGTAAGTACCATGTCTAGTACTATCTAGAACATACGTAATCATAATCATGTAGTCATAACTAGTAAGTACCACATCTGGTAATATATCTAGTAGTACACAATCATAGTCATGTAGTCATAACTAGTAAGTACTACATCTAGTAACATCTTTAGACATATATTACAGATAGATAGTCTGATAGATAGATTGCATTAGAGTAAACAAAGGGAAACCATGAAGCATCCAGGTCAATTACGGATATGTGAATGCGGTTTTTTTTCTGAAATTACGGTAAAAGAACTGAAAGTGAAAACTGAAGATTATTACGATGAAAGTTGAAACCCAAACTCGCCGTCGGCTTCTTTAAAACACACACACGGAAAAAATACATTCCTCGTAGTTATTATTATTTTTTTTAATTTTCTGTTAAAGTTTAATTTCTGTTAAGTTTGCGATAGCAAAATTTAAATTCGCACTTTCATTACGCTTATGGTGAATAATATTTGGTTTTCGTTTCAATTCTTCGTATTTCAATTTCAGATTTCATTTACAATTCTTTCTGGAAAGATAAAATTAGGTAGAGAGATAGACAGATAGATAGATAGAAAGGTAAATAGACAAATAGATAGATAGATAGACAGATAGACAAATAGATAGACAGACAGATACAGATAGATAGATAGGTAGATAGATAGACAGAAATACAGACAGATAGATAGATAGATAGATGGATAGATGGATAGACAGACAGATAGATAGATAGATAGATGAATAGATA
This sequence comes from Leptestheria dahalacensis, assembly GCA_022114935.1. Taxonomy (NCBI): domain Eukaryota; kingdom Metazoa; phylum Arthropoda; class Branchiopoda; order Diplostraca; family Leptestheriidae; genus Leptestheria; species Leptestheria dahalacensis. The sequence goes on along the minus strand of JAIQCU010000300.1, from coordinate 16,377 downwards.
GATCATCATCAATTTATTTCAGTTTCAATTCATATTTCTCTTTGAAAAGTTGCATACTCTCTTTGATTAGGTACATTTGCAAGTCAAGTTTATAATATGCAAATGAAGTTTGCGAACTAATTGCACTTCTAATTAATATTATTCTGCTTTCCATCGCACAGAAAGCTGTCACTTGCTCTTCAAAAGTTAATTCATTCACTTTACCTTTTGAAACTCTGCACTGAACTTTCGCGTTTGAAAAAGATCCAAAGGGAGGTGGTCAGTGCGTATGTTTCGTCAGGGCGTACAGTGAAAGTTTTTGGCAGAGCATCAAACGTGCTCGAGTTCTAGTTTCACATTTCACATGCGGATCACAGCTTGGATCGAGTCGTCAACTCAACAAAACCGCCAAGCAAATTTCAACCGAGGCATCGCATACAACTTGTCCCCGAGAAAATTAGTTCCAGCACTCAAAAATATCTATCAGTCTAGCTGTCTGTATATCTGTCCATCTATCTATCTATCTATCTATCTATCTATCTATCTATCTATCTATCTATCTATCTATCTATCTATCTATCTATCTATCTATCTATCTATCTATCTACCAATCTATGTTTCAATCTATCTATCTAGCTGTCTTTCTATCTACCTGTCTGTCTTTCTGTCTATCTATCTTTCTGCATGTCTATCTATCTATCAATCTAGCTGTCTATCTATCGATTTATCTATCTATCTATCTTTCAATCTAGCTGTCTTTCTATCTATCTGTCTGTCTTTTTGTCTATCTATCTTTCTGCATGTCTATATATCTATCTGTCTGTCTATCCGTCTATCTATCTATCTCCATGTCTATCTATCTATCTATCTATCTATCTACCTACCTACCTATCTATCTATCTATCCATCTATCCATCTATCCATCAATCTATCTATCTACCTACCTACCTATCTATCTATCTATCTTTCTATCTATCTATCTATCTATCTATAACAACATCTTTTTTTTAAGACAAGCACAGCACACAACTGGTCCCCGAGGAAATAAATTCCCTCAATAAAAAGAAGGACCAAGAGTTTCAATTCAACGCTGTACACACGTAAGAGAAACCGCAACGGATCGTATTAGCACCTCTTTGTTTTGTTTATTTATTTATTTATTTTAAAATCCAAGTGTTACATACAAGACAGTCTCAAATAAAGAGCCCTGTCGAAAGCCGGTCCCCGATGTGGAGCTTTCATCTCCTTTTAGAGTTTTAGTTCGAAAATTGCATTCAGCCATCGTTTGTCATGGAGCGCGCACTTATTTCGAAAATAGACATATGAGAGTGGCGACTAAATAAGCCGAGGAAAGTCAGGCCGCTGATCTTAATCGCTTTCCACAAGTGTACCTCTTCACAAGTGAAAGACCGTCAGCTTTTCAAGAGTATCGCCGGTTCTCCTATAAGCATCACCTATTCCACAAGTTATTCTGCAGCACGGCACGAGTTTATTAAGACGTCTGAAATGCAAATTCTAGATGCGCATATTTCGTAGTTCTACGGTAGTTCTGTTAGTTTATGTTCACGTGTATTAAAAGCACAGATTACCATTAGGAAAGTAACCGACTCCCGCCCAGATTAAGGGCAGTGTATACCGCAACTGACAGATCCACGACATTGATTTTACAACTATAACTCTGTTCACGATGAGAAATAGCAAGTACCACTTGTACTACGGTAAATGGAGCTCCACCCTAAATTTTTGGGCAGTGAATAGTCGGCAATTGGCAATAATGAACAAGTACGCATAAGATTCTATACTGAACTATAGTCTTACCAAAAAGCAACAATAGCTAACTCGTAGGAATAGATTAGAAGAATCTCCGCCCTAGTTTTCGGGCAGCGGATACCGTCCGCGGCTGACAAAACCATGAATTGATTTTGTAACTATAACTTGAACTAATCTAACTATTTCCGTTAAGACATCGTAAGTTAACTATCTATTCGCCCTACTTTTCGGGCAGTGGAAGTCTGTAATGAACGAATCCATAGCTGAACTGTTCTTAACACCACATTAAGAAGGAACAAGCTGAAACTCCTACTGAATTTTTTTTAAAAACGCCCTAAATTTCGGGCAGTGTATACTGCGACTGACAAATCCATGAGATACATTCTGCTATCTGTTCACATCAGAATGTAGCCAGTATACTTGTTACTGTAATTAAAAAAAGAGCTCCGCCCTAGTTTTCGGGCAGTGCATTCAGTCCGCAGTTAACTAACTAACCGCTATAGCATGGGGGACCCGCCCTAGTTTTCGGGCAGCGTGTATAGCCCGCATAGCCAGCGTTTGGGGTAGTTCTCTAACCCCGCCCGTGGTCAACGGCTTGCAAAAACTATCTATACTGAAAGGAGAAAACACGAAACACGTTGAAGCTGAGAATAAAGAACACACTCAAGAGGTTCCTCGAGAGTGGAGGAAACTGAAGTGGGTATGAGTTTTTCAACAACAAAAAAACGGATCCGCGGGTTATAAAAATATATAGAGAGAGAAACTGTGCGTGAAAGGTATATAGTCCGTCCATTAGGGTGAAAAGAAAGCCAAGGTTTCCAGAGGCGAATTTGTGCCAAACGGTATCTCAATAATAAAAGAGAAGGTCAGAGAGAAAGGGGCGAGGGCGCAAAACACACGGGGCCCCACGAAAAAAATAAAAATAAATAAATACATAACACAACAAGCAAGCTTACACAACACAACACACCCCCCTCCACCCGAGACGGAAAAAAAATTTGCATAATAAGCCGCAAAGGAATCAACGAAAACTCCGTTCGTCTACACGCTAGATGATCGTTATAGTTTCACTTTTCCGTGACAGGAAAATTCGACATATCAACTGTTGACATAACCATCGCCGACTCATACAAGTTAAACTAAGAGACATTCAAACTTTGCACGGTCTGATCTGGTTTATGTACCTCGGTTGCTATGGCCAGGTTTCGGTGTATGATTTGACGTTGATGTTACAGGTTAGTTTCATGTAACAAATTCAAACCATTGGCAACAACGCAGAAGCGGTGTAAGTGGAACGAGAGTGCAGCAGACGATCTCTCGTTGTTGTTACCTCGTATTTAAACTTACCATGACATGACTAAACTGTACCCGTACTAAGACTCTCAAAGACTTTAAAGTTGCTAAAGGTTGTTTGCTTAATTAACTACATTAGACAAATATGAAGAGGGAAGTTTAATTTATATGTAAATCTGGCAACGCTGTAGGAACTCGGGTTGTACGTGGGAAATCCTAGCAGACGAAACTGTCATTCCCTCCTTTCCTCCCTCCACAGATTATGGTTCAAGCACAAAAAGTTGACAAGGTACGAATAGTCGGACTTTTTCAAGCATTTGGCGAAGTAACGCGACATTTTGCAGCAATGTTGTAATGGGGAAATAGGAGGAGAACGGACGTAGCGGGCTTTTCATTCCTGGATACAACAACAACAACAAAAAACGAACGACCACACACTGGAAGGAAATGGAGTAACAAGTCGTGCAGCAGACGAACTTTCATGAAGCCTGCAAGGCTTAATCCATCATCACGTTTATCCTTTTTCCTGAATTTAAAGTGAAAATAAGCGTGAAAATAAAGTGTGGTACCTTTCTCCGCACTGGAACTTTTATTACCCGCACTTGACAATTCGGCACGACTTTCATAGCCGTTCTTACTCTGTTTTCAGTTTACAATGTAAACTAATTGACTGACATTGAGGTATAATTACAGTGTTCAGTTGACTGTTTTCATTGTCGTCTGCTACTGAAACCCCAACTGTGCGACATTGTCAACTATTTCAATTGTCTAGTAGTTTGTCGGCCTGTAGGACAATTCATAAACTTTGATCATTGAACTAGATACTACGGTAAGCTTGTCAACAGCACGGCAACAGCGCATCGAGCGTTAGCGTTAGCAACAGACCAGACGAACTTGGCACACAGCCTTCAACGAGATCAAGGATGAGTTCCTTTGCTTTTGAAACCTGATCTTGAATTCGACCTCCGAGAAAATGCTGGTTTTTTCCTTCCCCATAAAACGGTATTTGCATAGCCTCAGGGTAAATTCCAAGCCAGATCTAATTTCACTATAACCTTGCCAATAGATTCAACTTTGATGTTGTTCTCGGTTATACAGAACCATCCATTAAACTATGTGAAAGGCGACATGGCAACAGCGCAATTTGCTTCCATTCGCAGCAGACGAACACTTGACAAATTCAAGTTTGGAACAACCCATCCGTTGTAAATTAACGTTCAAACTCATAGAATCAACTTAACGTTGCACTGAATCAAACGCTCTCATTTGTACCAACAGAAGCGTGGGGAACCAAAACATTGGCGCCCCACAACTGCAGGCGTCGTCTGCTTCAGTTGATCTCACGCGACGTTGCCACATTCCTTTTTCAGACAGCCCCGATAAAGTCGACGATTTCTTCTTCGACAATTTTTTTTTAAATTTGAAAAGAAAAATCCTTTCAAGACATAGACCAGGCGAGTGTGTTCAATAAAGATTTCATAAGTGAATAATAAAAGGAATCTGAAAGGATACGAAAGGGGAGGAGGAGGAGGATGAGGAGGAGGGAAAGCCATCGGTTCTGGCCCAGTTTCTCGAATTTAAACCGGCGCTTTGAGTCTCGAGGCCGAAGACAAGGACGTTTGTAGTATTATAACTCCCCTCTCTTGTTCTTTATGGTAATGCTCATTGGGACTGATATCAGTTTTAACTTGACTTGTAAATATCAACAATCAACGATTTCTCTTGGCCTTTTATTCTGCAAGCTCCTATTCAATGAGACCTTCTCACAGTCTCCAATGTGTAAATCTGTCTACCGCGAAAATGGTCATTGCAAGAAGTTGGTGATTCATAATTCACAATCTTATATAACCTAGATACAAGCGTCGGGAAAGAAAAAAGAGTTTTCATTTATCCTTGCCAAGTTCCCACCCAGATGAAACGATTCACATTAGCATAATCGAGTTTATAGAGACCTTACTGGGTTCTTGTATTACATTCAGCTGAAGCTGTAATTTGCTTTTTTGTATTTCATTCAAGAAAGAAATGGTTATATTTGATGGACGTTACGATAATACAATATAATTGAAATGTTTTTCAGTTCTTTTTTCGACTGAAATTTATTAACTGACAAAAAGGAGATCTGGAAAGTGAGATAAGCAACCCGCAGAGAGACTGATTTCGAAATCAGGTTGATGGTGCCCTTGATACGGTTATAATTACGTCAGCTGCCCCCCTCCCCTTTTGCCCCCCCCCTCCCTCCCGGTTTTGGGGGGGTTGTTTGATTGGTTATGACAGATCCTGCTGTATACAAGTCGCCAAAATGTCAGCGACAAGCTTTTCTGTGGCCGACATTTTGGTTGACCCACATAATATGGCTGAAAAGTCGAAACCTTGATCTTTCTAATATATACATGTTTTTTTTTTCGAAGTCTATAGTACTACTCTCATTTTCGGTTGCACCGTGAACAGATAGATAGATAGGCGGATAGGTAGATAGTAAATGGATAGGTAGATAGCCAGATAATAATAGAAGATAGATGGATAGTTGACAGGACTTATAGGTAGATGCATGGGTAGCTATAGTGAGGTAGATAGATAGACGAGTTGATAGGTGGGTCGATGGGACGATAGATAGACAGATATGAGTAGATAGCTGGGTGATATTCAGACAGTTGGTTAGATAGATAGGTAGTTGGATGGACAGACAGGAAGATAGATATAACATTCAATATGTATTGACAGACAGAGGGACAGGTAAACAGACAATTAGACAGATGGATAGATTAGTAGAAAAGATAGCCATATGATAGTTATAGATACATTTCAGACAGATAGATAAAGAGATAGATGAAGAGATAGATAGACACATAGTAGACAAACAGATGGTGGCATAGATAGATAATTATAGTTAGACGGATAGTCAGATAGACAGACTGTTAGATAGATTGACAGCCGACAGTCACGTGTAGCTGGACAGACATTTAGACAGGCAGACAGACGGTTAGACAGACGAAGAGACAGATAGTCAGACGGCGGGATAGATTAATAGACAGGTAGTTATAGTGATAGTTCTAGACAGGTTGTTACATAGTACATCATAGATAGATAGAGATAGACAGTCCACCAGACTATTAAAGTGATAGATTGATAGACAAACTACGTCTGTTAACCAGTTACATTCATCATTCAGTTAATCCAATGCGGATTAAGCTGATCAATAGTAAGACGGTGAATCTAATACAATAATAATAATATATATCATAATACTATATCAATATATTAAAAAACACGCACCATATTCTTCTACATTGTTCAGTTTTATGGATAAAATTTCTGGGTTAGAATTTCGGTGGGCCCAAACACTCGTCCTTGCCCCGAGTCAGACTGCCGTTCAGAACACCGGTTTTCAGCAGTTGCTACGCTTTTCACAAGAAGCGGAACCTGCTAACCTTTTCAATAAATCCAGCACCGACCATGCAAATCTACACGTATACGACCAAAACACGTTTAGTACAGTTTATACTAATTACAAACGTCAAGTTATACTTAAATTCGCATTATATTTAAACAGCATTATAGCAAATGGACGCATATTAGCGTGCGAACCTAAAAGAGAGCGTAATCAACTAGATATAATGGGGGGGGGGAATGACTCTAATTAAATTGCAATTATAATTAGCGCGCATGAAGCGAAATGATTAGGGCAATTCAAACCGAGGGACATTATGTTAACCCAATTAGTAAAACGCGAGGGTTAATAAAGTTCTCGTTTCTTTTTTTCCGAACATATTTCATAAATTTTCCAGTTCTAGAGGACAAATTATGTCTCTCGTGTGAGATTTTTTGTGGTATTGCCTAAAGAGTGCGAGTGCTCCAGTTGGCCCAGCTGGAAGGGCCGCATCGTAAAACCAGCATGGCGCAATCGACTTTCTACAATCCTCCAGGTGATTCCCCTTTCGCTTACAGCACTGAAAGACTGAAACAAGAAAAATCGAGCTCGGGTACCTTAGTTTTGGAGCTGATGGCACCCGTGTTTTCAAAGATACAACAGCCAAAAAAATACTGAATGCAGAACTGATAGTACTCTACGTGCTTGTAAAGTTTCATTCGAATCGGGTGGTAAGTTTTGCCGAAATAAAATTCTAAAGTTAATAGAAGATCCATAATTTCCTGGAATTCAGAAACCCTATTTCCTTCAGGGACTGTACCTCCGGTGGTTCCCAACTTATAATTATAAATTAATGAAATTAAGTTAAATAATAATAAACATAACGATGTAGTTGTTAATAACACCATGATGTCAAAGTTGAATATTTAATATTCACGGAATAACATAATGAGACCTTAATTTCCTAACTGTAATAAGCACGACAGATTTGTAGAATATCGATAGCTGATGGGGATTTACTAATAGAGCTAAATGACAAATAAATATACGTGAATAGATTCTTCAGCGAGTTTCCAAAACAAAAGTTGGTTTTTCGAGATAGATAGGTGTGTTAGATACATGGATAGATAGACAGCAAGGTGAACAGATAAGGACGCAGATGTATAGACAGATAGACAGGTAGATACATACATAGTTGGATAAACAGATAGACAAAGAGACGGATAGATGGGTAGACTGAGAAATAGATAGATAGGCAGACAGATAGGTATAGGAAGATATAAAGATAGATACAGAGATGGATAGATGGGCAGACGGACGGAACTGATAGATAGGTAGTTAGACGGATGGCTGTATGTATAGATGGGCAGACAGATAGATAGACAGAAAGGCAGGTAAAGATATCAAGGTATAAAGATAGATAGACGGCTAGACAGATAGTGTAAATGGATAGGTAGATGCATAAATGGCCAGACGGGTAGACAGAGAGACAGACAGGTGGATAGATGGGTAGACCGAAAACTAGATAGACAGGCAGACAGATAGCCATAAGGCGTATACAGGAAGATAGAAAGATAGATACAGAGATGGATAGACAGATAGATAGACAGAAAGGAAGGCGAATAGAGATATAGGTATAAAGATAGTTAGACAGACAGTTAAGATAGATAGTGTAAATGAATAGATGGGTAGACAGAGAGATAAAGAGACGAATAGATGGGTAGACCGAGAAACAGACAGACAGGCAGACAGATAGATGTACAGCGTGTATAGGAAGATAGAAAGAATAGATACATAGATGGATAGATGGACAGACAGACAGATAGACAGAAAGGAAGGTAAATAGAGATATAGGTATAAAGATAGATAGATAGATAGATAGATAGACAGACAGTTAATATAGATAGTGTAAATGGATAGATGGGTAGACCGAGAAACAGACAGATAGATGTACGGCGTGTATAGGCAGATAGAAAGATAGATACAGAGATGGATAGAAAGACAGACAGACAGAAAGGAAGGTAAACAGAGATATAGTTACAAAGAAAGATAGAAAGTGTTAATAGATAAGATATATTGACACGAATAGATAAAATAGCTAGATAAACAGACACTTAGACGCACACACACAGACTTATAAGCAATATTTGCAATTACTTTATAATTAAACAACTAATCAACTATAGTATTGTTTTCAAAAAAGCTCCAGTCTTCATAATAATTAACAAAACCGCACCGCACTAATTAAAACAGCCAACCAGGGCAGATCTTCAATACATTAAACTTAAATCAATTTAATTAAAAGCTTACCTTCTTATTCCTATAAAAAAACGAATAGTTTAAACCAAAAAAACGCATACGAGAAATAGTTCGTGATAGTTTGGAATCATAAGGGGGCAACTTTCTCTCCGCGTGCACTGCTAACCTGGATAGTAACACGAGAGAGAGAGAGAGAGATCTTTAGAAAAAACGCAGCTGGTTAATCGTGTTAAAGGCACTGCTCTGGTACAACAGGTCAAAGGTCATGTCTGTCACGGCGCTCGGCAATTTCTAGGCCACATCCAGCAAAAATTACAATCAAGAAAATCGAATCGATAAACTCGGCCATGTTGTACTACTTTCATAAACTTTTATCACTCGGTATTTAAAAACATCAATGGAAAAATACATCAATAAGATCGAGAACCATTCAAGGACCCCCATAGCAATCAAACGGCTATTCAATAAAACACAAACAGGATTTAATTAAAAATACGAGTGGTCCATCCCATTCCATTCAAACATCAATTTGATTAGCAAAAGGGTAAATGATCATCTTAATCGACACAAAATGGATCCAACAGTTCATTTATCTCATGTAATATTATTATCATCGTCTGGTTACCAATCACGTGGGATTCTTGGGCTTCAACCTCCAAAACAACAACAACAACAACAACAACAACAATGGGACGTTATTATTGTTGCAAGTGCAGCTAATGAATTGGAGTAAGTGAAGGCCACATGGGGGATGGCATTCACAAGAATTTCTCAGCGTGGCCTTTGGAAACCGCTCTGCTGACTGACGCTGATTTCATTTCCATATGAAAAACCCAATGACGAGCGACTCGACAACACAATGGCCCGTTTGGAAAATCTGAAAAAGAGACCCGAGGAGAGGGGGAGGGGGGAGGAGGAAAGAAAAAGAAGTAGAACAGCTGAATAATTAATCACTCGTGGTGAGTTATTTCAGATTTCATTCGTCGATAGTGCAATTAGAAACAGCACAAACTGCTGGCACCGAGATTATAAAAGAGAGTGACAGTGACCGAGGGAGTCGACTCGTTGCACGTGACCCAATTCAACAGCTTCAAGTCCGTGTTCCCCCCCCTTGCATTTTTATGTATTTATTTTTTTATTTTTATTTCTAAATTCGCAGGGGGACATGAAACATTTGCCCAAACTGCAGCGGGCGTGTAATTAACAATTAATATTTCTAAAAATAATAACCCAGTTTATCAAAATAAGGTTACAAGCTCCAGAATTCCAAAAAACTTGCTCCGCGGTCCTAAAAAATAAAATCGATATAAAAATCACAAAAGATAAAAATTAATTTTCTTTTTAAAAATGGAGAAAGTGAAAAAGTGAAAAGCACGTGCGCCATTAGAAGAAGAATTAGGTAATTCAACGAACTGCCAACCAGACGACAAAACCAACCCCCCCCAAATGGTTGAATTAAAAATTCAAAAAAAAATCAAAATAGCAATAATTAAGAAAAAAAAATCAAAAATGAAATCCCCCAAGTTAAAAGAGCCAACTTGTAAAACAAGGTCCCCGCGCGCAAGTGAAACTTTCTAACTGCAACGCCCACAGAGATTCGACCATCCACGCGACCTTGGGCACATGGGGGCCAACCGACCGTAATACCTCGCTGCTGATGGCGAAATCCCGTGTTGCCCTCAAAGTCATTCTGCAGGGGATCGGTCCAAATGAGGTAAGGCGATCCGGGTCCAGGCGTCGTGCCAACCCAGTCGCTGAAAAGTCTCGAGATTTTGGCGCATTTGCCCCAGCAGCGCATTGGGCGCCGGAAAGGAGCGCAAACAATCTCGCAGCTGCTGCGCTAGTTCACCACCTTCGCTGAATACCAGTCCGTTCTCTTCGTGACGAACCAATTCCGATAAGCTGCAAGAAATAGCGGACACCGTTAGCCGACCTTCCTTTCTGGTTCATATTTAGCGTCATATTTATTACCATTGGAAAGATATGGCGCACACGGGCAGGCCGCAACCGAACATGTCGACCACTTTCATTGGAAGGTCCAAACCGCTCGATGATGTGTGCAGGCAAACGCCCAAATCGGCACTAGCTTTTTCATTTATTTTAAAATATTAAGTTCTATTATATTTAAAAGTAGTACCTTGCTGAATTACGTAACAATTAGTTCGTTAATCGCTATAGATTCCAGAAATGTTTCAACTTAGTATTACCAAGGATTTTTGGATAGTCTTCGGCTTCCAGCCACGGCGTGCAAATCTGGACGTGATCCCAATTCTTGCTTTTGATGATTTCCAGGTAGTAGTCTTTGAGCGGTCCTTTCCCCGTGATGACGCAGAGCAAGCGGGGGAGGTCCATGTTTCCGTCGCTTTTGTACCGGTCGTAACCTGTATTGGGATTTTTTCTCAGTCTGATGTTAAGATCATAACAGGATTCACGAGTACCATCAAGAGCATCGATGAGAACGGAGAAGTCTTCGTCTTCGGTCCACGAAGTGCTGGAGACCACGAGCGCGGGACGGTCTTCGAGCATCTGCACGACCCCGTTGGCGAACTTTTCGGTGAAAAGTGTCGCATTGGGGGAAGGCGAGGTGAACACGGAGTACTCGTTGCCGAGCTTGGTGAAAAGTTCGTGCTTTTCGTGGAGATCTATCGAGCGGAAAACGTCTGCCGGCTTATCGTGCAAGGCGACAACCCTAAATAAAATATGTTTCAGTTTACTTTTTAACTATCATAGCACCTAAACTTACGAGATGCCCCAGTTTTCCTTCAAGTCCTTCTTCATGGCGTGAGTGACGCAAAAGCCTGCGTTAGCCTTACGACCAAACGTCTTCTCCACGTACTTGCATAACTTGACTAGTGGGCTATTCATCCCGGCACTGAGCGCCAGTATCGAAAACCCGTAGTTGTGCCAATCGATGATAAATGCGGATCGCCTCAGCTTGCAGACGAGCCAGCTGACGGGTAGCGTCGGGATGGCCGGAGGATTCTGGACAAGAACAAACTCTGGACGGCTGATGGAGAGCAGGTGGTACATCAAAATGAAAGACTGCCAAAAGACTTTGAGAACATAGGCCAGCAGGCGAGGTACGACTGGAACAAAATCGTTAGGGTTTAATAAAAAGGCATTGTACGTGGCGGGAGAGATTACCTGCACTGAAATTTGGACTCTGCTTCATGTACGTTAACTTTACATGAGGATTGAGAACCAGATCCTTATGGGGTGTAGATCCTCCGTAACCAATAACGTCAACTTCGTACCCTTCCTTAGCTAGGGAGATGGCATGGTACTTCATTCGCGGACTGCGACCAACATCGCCCAGGACGACCACGCAGGCTCTTTTCCTCGCCATAGCTTAACCTAGAAGAATGATAATTTATGCTAAACTATAATGCATTATAAAAAATATATTTACTTTGCAAAATACGGTAAAATTAATACACAGTGTACGGCACGGCTAATGTTTTGACTTGAGCCTGACGGGATTAAAAACAACACGTCAGATGGTACAGCGTTGCCACATATTTAAGACGGAAAAACCGTTTATTTTCAAACTACCAACTACACAACGATGGGTTTTTAAGAGCTTCAGTAACAAAACACGGATAAAGATTTGAGCGCATTTAAACTTTAACAACAGCTGGAGGATGCTTGCTGGCCTCCTTTTCTCCCCTTCGCTGATTGAAAACGGCCCCCGGCTTGTTCATCGGGTTTTCGTCGCTGGTCAGCCACATACTGTAGAGCAAACCACACATTATTACGGTCCAATTTAGGAAATATGTTACTAATTACCGATGAATTAGCTGCTTGACCTCGGACGGACGCATATTGGAATGTTCCTTGGCCAAGATCGGGAAGTTCTTCTCCTCGAACTCGATATAGGCCTTCTGCATGAGGTGTTCGGGGTGCGTCTCGCAGGTCATCACGTCATGCTTTAGACTGTTGATGAAATCCAAATTATTAAACTTTCAATAAACGTTTTAATTGTATTCCGGACTTCATTTTAGCAATAGCCTTGTCCAACGCAGTAATCTTGGGTCCCTCGACTTCGTTGCGGAGCTGGGTCTCGGTTATCGGGACTCCCTTGATAGACTGATCCATGATGGATGTCTTGGCTTTGCGGGCGGCTTCCTCACGTCGGTCGTGCTCTTCCTGTTTTCAAAATTTACACTATAAAAATTTATTCTAACGTAAAGGAAAAAATTAACAATTCATATACCTTCATGGCAAGCCAAGCTTTCTTCTGTGGAGAGAATTTCCCTTCCTTTAAGGTTTCTTCGACTTCCTTCTGGATGAGTTCGTCGTTTTCGTGTTTGCGCTGGAGAACCTTGGTGCGGATTTCCTCTTCTTTCTTCTTGCGCTCCATCTTCTTCCGCATGATTTTGTCCGATTCTTCCGGCCAGTTTTCTTCATCTTCCAAAACGCCCTGCCGGAATTCCTCGGCGACTTCCTTGGCGATGTTGTAGATATTTTTCTCGTTCGGCATGCTTGCAGTCTTCGATGCGTTGTTACCTTGTGACGAATGGTGAGAAACTGAAAGTGAATTGCTGCTCTCAGTCTTCTGAAAAAGGTTCTGCCACATTCGTAGAGGATACGTTTTCAAACGAAGGAATATCGCAACTTACGACGAAGAGCTTTCGTTCTGCTTTGACGTTGACAACATTGTTTTCTTTGCAGACGTAAAAGAGTTTATGTATGAAACTAATGCAGTTTAACTCTGCTTACCTTATATCTCGATTTTGGTGATAATAGCACTTAAAGATACTAACCACGAATTAAAAGACAAATAATCGGCGATTACAAAGTTTCAAATTTAATATAGATACAAAAGTAAGTTTATAACAATATTGTAAAAGAAATGAAAAATGAACGTTGTTGAAATCACGAGCAGATTTTGCGCAAAACTGGAAAAATTCAGCAGTCAAATTGATGAAATATGGAAATCTGGCAACGCTGTTACTGCTGTTGTAGCATCGTCTGCTGCCGCCCTGGATCTAGATTCAAAATAACATGACCAGAAAGTGATACACATTACGAATTTGATAATTGACTGTCAAGAAAAATGTTTGTGTTGGCAGAAATGAAACAAACTGTCCGCGTTTTGCCGGAAAAATTCCATATCGAGTTGAATAAAGCGATAGGCGATGAACTAAACAGAAAGTTGGCCAACAAAGTAAGTGTGCCATTCTCAGTTCGAATGACTATGGAAACGATTATTTCTATTGCCACGGCAATTCCAATAGGGCTCAAGGAATTTCCGTGAGCAAGGTAGGTTTCAATAGGGCTCCGTCTTTAGGAGAGAGGATCAATGTGAAGTGGAATTGGTAATTACATAAGGAATAGGATAGGTTAGGTAAATTATCGCGAAGCGATAGAAAAAGCTGGATAGGGCTATATGGATTTGCCGTGTCAACAGCCACTGGCTGCACTAAGCGCCACTGAATTTCCGTGGCAATAGCACTAACCTATGGAAACACGTCTAATTTTAATATGTTTTGATGCAAAAGGTTGTACTCAACGTTGGATTATGCATTGCGCTGTGGGATATCACAAAACAGGAAGAATCGTATATTTTACCTGGCGACGGGGCCTCGCACACCAAAGTCTATTTCCGCTACGTCGTTTTCCGCCCGTTCATGGAGGAAGTTCTTGTCGGCACCATAAAAAACTGCAGTAGGGAAGGCGTTCAAGTCTCGCTCAGGTTCTTTGATGATATCTACATCCCAGCGACAAATCTGCAGCACCCCTCGCGTTTCGACGAGAACGAGGGTTTGTGGATGTGGGAGTACGAGACGGAGGAGGGCAAACATGACCTCTTTATGGATATTGGTAAACTTCTACAAAAATTCCAATTAAAATTCAGTAATAAGTTGTAAATTTGGCAGGTGAACAGATTAGGTTTAAAGTTATTGCAGAATCATTTGCCGACACGACACCCGTTGGCCCGAAAGTCGAAGCGACTGAAGCGGAGCGAGCCGAAAACAAACCCTATTCAATTACTGTAAGCCTTCCAATCTAACAAAGCCGTACAGTTGTTAACTGACTTGATTTTGCACAGGCCACCATCAATGAATCTGGATTGGGCCTTCTTTCCTGGTGGACCGGATGAGAGTAGTTTGCTTTCGCGGCGCTAGGTGGCGTGATGAACTAATCTTTCTACTTGTACAAATACACTTCACTTCAGTTCAGTTTGAAAAGTATATCGACTCCTTTTTTCCAACGAATATGAAATAATGCATTTAAGATGATCTTAATTCTTGAAACAACTCAGCAGTTATGGTAATTCGTCTTTGCTGTAAAGAAGCCTATTCTTGCTACTTGATTTACTATCGCCTTCTAGTTGCTAGACAAAGCACAAGCATCGATATATCACTAATGCAAACGATTAGAAAGCCATGGCTGGTTAATAAACGATCCCCTTTTTGAGTCATTTTTCAAACGGGTGGTGGTAATTTATTAAAAACAAGAGAGCCTGAAGACTGATATATAAGTCGTATCAAGTCAATTGGCCGGCAGCGATTGGGCGTGGTACTGGTACCAGCGCGCCAGTCGTCGAGGTGTAACAGACAACTCGTTTATAACTTCCTAACTCGGCGCGATCTCCTCTTTCCCCTGTGCTGAACATGGTTTGACAAGCGGAGCTATGCATTTGTATACCGGCAGAGCAGTTGTGTGTCCATGAGCACCACAAACCAAACGAGTTTGTCGTATAAGCTGACATGTTGCCTTCTCAAATAATTCTCCTGCTGTTAGGCTGATAAACTCTAGCTGGATACGTACAATCAAAAGTATCGATGTCATATGAGTTGAACTGATGATGCTTTGTATAATGTCTGGAGAATGTCCTGTTATTGTCTAGTTAGTTGAACTCAAAAGGGTGGGGTCCTCTGGTATCTTGTCCCCCAAAGGCAGGGCCGGGTTTGTGTGTTGGTATCATCTCGTCCAAGCATCCTTTTGATTTTCAGGGATAAACCTAAACGTCCTTGAACATCCAGAAGCAACTTAATAACTAAGTAAGTTTCCGAAAAGCAACAAGAAAAACGCGATAACATTGAAGTGTTAAAACAGTAGTATACGTTTTGAAGTGTGCAGTTTGCAGAACTTTGATCTCTGATCCGGTGTCACTGCAGTAAAATGTAACTTGAAAACAATCAGGTGATAAAAAGAGGAAGATGGGCAGTTTTTCCGTAGCAAGGGTGTGGTCGTTCCATCGAGAGCAACAGCTTTGCTTCCATATTAAAAATGAACTTTTCAAAAAAGTCTTCCGCTTTTTCCTGGGTGCGATCATTGGACTTCAAGTTCAAGTGCAGAGGCTCGAACTTCTTTGGGGGGTTGGCCGTGAAAACGCGAACCTCCTTGACGTATAAAAGACCCTCGACAATTGAGCCCAGACATCCACTTGTGGTTCTGCGTTCCATTCAAACACTCGAGCAGCAAAGATGAAACTCCTGGTAAGTACTACTTCAAACCATAATGCCAGTTAGATACTAAGAGGTTGTCTATTTGATGTATCCGCACAGGTGATCCTTCCTCTGTTGGCCTGCGCTTCCGCAGCTCCTCAGTATTTCTGGGGACCCGCTGTTGCAGCTGCTCCCTGGTTTGGTGCTTCCCAGTACCACGCTCAGGATGGTTTGGGTGCTGCTAGCTACGGTTACACTGCCCCTAACCAGGCCAGCGCTACCTTCCGCGATCACTTTGGTAACGTCATTGGGAAG
>JAIQCU010000299.1:0-61088 GCA_022114935.1 Leptestheria dahalacensis | reverse complement strand
ATTTATCATTGTTTTCAGCGCGCTCATAGAGCCATAGCGATCGCAGCGCCGCCGTCACTGGCGACAAACCTGTTTTCACAGCTGTCTATGGGAAGGGTACCGCAGTTGCTGTACCGGTCTTCATATATCGTGGTAGTGCCATATTACGTATGCGACAGCATGTAAACTAGCCACTAGCGTACTATGCATAGCAGAATTAGCAAACTACTTACTGTTATGCTAGAGTGCCTATGACAACGAGATTGTACCTGGTGGATTTACAGTCGTCGTAACGATGTCTTCTGATCCAACGATGATGTTGTCTAACGCGATGTTATCTTCTTCATTCATTCCACAAAATCCGTAGATTGCAATCTAATTTGATGAATTATTGTAAGTAAAATTACACGACTATAGAATAGGAAAGGAAAGAAAGACCTCAATAAGAGTTGGCTGCACAATGGGGACTGCTGCTTTTCTAGTACGCCACTCGAAGTTGGTTGGCGATGAGAAGCTGGTTAGATCCATTAGTAACTCTTCTTTACCATCTTGAATCCAATAGACCTATAAGGAAGAGCAATCACTAGCAACAGAAGTACTAAATATTATCTATTGCATAACTAGAACAGAACTAGGAAAACCTGTTTCGCCTCAAACTTAATCAGATCTCAAGGGTAAAGTGATAATAACTTCGGACTTGGGGCAGGTTCGTTAAGGTATGTGATTTGGTAGTCCCCATACCTCTAAGCTGTTCTCCTGCAGATGCTTCGAACGGATCCAAAACGTCACAAACAGCTCATCACCGGGCTCTGCTAGCCACTGGGGACTACGTAGAATTGCCAACCCGGAGCTGGTCGGACTGGTTTTAGTGGCTCTAAGGTACCTAAGCAAGTACAGTCCAAACCAGAGCAAGAAAAAAAGGTTTCTCGCTGGGGAAAAGTTCATCGCTTATGGCACCAAAGTTTTTAAAGATATAACATCTAGAAAAATACTGAGTGTAGAATTGGTAGTACTTTACACACTAGTAAAGTTTCATTTGAATCGGGTGGTTAGTTTTGCCCCCCAAAAATTTAAAATTTAAAACGACCTCCTAAGATTAGGAACCATTCTTTGCGCTTTCAGACTGTACGATACTTACCTGACTTTGCAATTTTGTCGAAACACATCTTAACAAAAGTAAAATGTTACTACATTATACTTAGTAATGTTTGCAACTATAATTTGTAATCTAAAACTTCAATAGTTTCCTATGAACTCCGTCTGTAATTCCAAACCCTAAACACCTTAATCTAATGTAAAAGACCAACCTCTGTACTATCTTAAACGAGTGTAATCAGTATCAAATGATAACTACGTCAAAATCCAGACGTTTCCAACATAAGATACGATCTGACTCTTCCATGCAAAATTCAGACCAAATTCAGATATCTGCTACTCGTTCTTACTCTTACGGTTTCAGCATAACTTTCAGCATGCTTCTGCTTCTGGAATTGGCCCACATCCAGTATTTTCAGCATGCGGAAATCAGATTCAGTACGATAAAGCACACGTAACAGCAGCTCGGACTTGGTCTTCTTTTGCATACAGTTTTCTTACATTTCAGCACCAAGAAGCATGTTCAGCTTGTAGCAGCATGCGATTCAGTAGGGACAAGGCATGCTGAATCTTGCATTGGGTCTCTTAGTTATCTTCGTAAATGATTGGTTTCCATTGTCAGGGAGATACGAATAGCAATATCAAACACCATCAAATGAGTCTTACAGTTATGACGTATATTTACTTTATGAATGGCCTTGTAATATACGTATAGTTCAAGTTGCTTTTGCTAACAACTACACATAGCTATAACTAGGGGTCTAATAAGGTCTGAACTGAAACCCATGTTCTTACAACTTAATATTTCAGCATTCTTATTACTATTTGTTCGAGTAAAATAAGTGAATCTATCATTAAATCTTTCCGGAAAAAGGAAATGATACTTTGATCCCGAATCTGGTGCTGGCGTGTTACTGGCGTTAGCAAAGTCTTCGATCTTCCACCGGACAGATCCAGGTGATGCATCCTGCCAAGGATCCGTGTAGCCATCCTCGAAGTCGTTTGTGACAAGCAGTCTTACTATACGAGGATCTAGTTCCTCGCCAGTCAACAACGGTAACAACCAAATCAGCAGGAAAAGACGCATTCTCTTCTACCTTTGGCAAATGAAACAAGCCTGAACCTTATCAGAACCGTTTCACACAGGTTTATACCTTACGTTATCAGCGACTGGCAAGAAGTTTCAACAAGGTTAACGTGAGCACAGACACGTATCGGGATTCTTATAATTAATACATAAGCAAAATTAACAGAATACGTGCCAGAGAAAATGGACGCCCTAGATTTGGATAAATTAATCACAACTTTAATTTAACCCCATCTCATTAACCTGGCTATTATAAGATATATTGTAATATTTGATGAATAGCAAATGCCATAGAAAAATGGAAAGTGAATTAACTGCGTACCTGGTTTACGCGCTTCAGCACAACGGAAGAAACACGGATTCGGATAAGTTCTTCCATCGCTGGCACAGACGGGCCTCAACTAATAATTATGTTGCAGTTAATTTAGTTACCATGAAATCAATACAAATTGTGACGTACGCTTTTGCCTTAGACAAGTGGTTAAGTAGTTAATTAGTTAATAATGAATTAATTATAAATAATAAATATATGCCCAAGTTAAATAGTTAAGCAATGATTAATTAAGTTGCAAATAATACTTAAAAACAATTAAGTTACGGACAGCTTTCACTTGACTGGTAGACTTTATCACCTGACGCGAACAGACGCATATCGAACGTGCTGCCACCTACAAGAAGATAACATTAAAACAGTAACTAAATTACTAGTTTAAATTTACAAGTCTACTACCTCACGAGGCTTAAAGATGCCAACTGTAAAAAGCACGACTACAAACAAGTACTTCATGATGGTCTTTGGTTGTAAGTACTGTACACCCATTCTGCAAAACGGGATTTCCACTTCAAAGGTCAGCTATATAGGTCATTGACCTTTGCTCTTCCGGGTCAAAGGTCAATCGTTCAAAAGGCCTTTCATCAACTTACCCCCTGGTATAAAAAGCAGTTTGGTAAAACTGTGCTCTGCATGTAGAAGTTTTGTCTCAAAGATGAAAGTCCCGATCTTCTTGCTGCTGGTAACCCTCGGATGCCTCGTCTTCGCTTCCACGGTAAGGTTTAAACTTGGGTACTAGGATTGTTATTACTATCTTTACGTACAGTATGTATTATGGTAGTCTAGAGCAAAGGGTTCTGAATGGCAGGGAATTATGGATTCTCTTAACTTTAGAATTTTATTTTGACAAAACTAACAGTCCAATTCAAACGAAATTTTAGTAGTGTATTAAGTACTATTAGTTCTACGTTCAATATTTTTTGGTTGTTATATCTTTGAAGACGTGGGTGCCATAAGTGATCAACTTTTCCCCAGTAAGAACCCTGTACTGTACATAGTTCTTAACTCCTTCTACTCGCTGTGATGTTCGTTCCAGTAAAATGATAAGAACGTACATTTTTGCTAGTAAACGACTCTTGAGGGTGTCTTCTTCTGTATTCTTTCCAGGCAGCAGGAAGAAGACCTTTGAGAACATGCGTCTGCACGTTTGAGGTACTTATCCGCCATCTCTTTACCAAGTTCAGCAGAAATTCCATTGTAACTGTATTTCATTCATCTTCCGATAGCTTGCTCCTGTTTGCGGAAGTGACGGAGTTACCTACCCCAATCCCTGCACTTTAAGATGTGCTGCTCGTAGGAAACCAGGTAAACGAGTTTACTATCTTGCTTGGTCGGAACACGGGCCCAGTGCAACAACCCAGCTGTTCAACCAGCTCTGGTTCCAGTCTGATTACTTATGTAAGCACATAGGAAACTGCTGAAACTGCTGATATTTGCCCAAATCCAGCAGGCAGATGGTTAGCAGTGGGTGGTTCAGCTGGGGTTTTAGCATTGGGAAATCAGACTTGCTATATTGTCTATTGCTTCTTGTTTAAATAGGTCTGTTTGTACATCATATTGGACGCTGCTGATCGTATTGGCTCACCAGTCTTCAGGTTCGTCTAAACAGGGACTCCGTTACTGCTTAACGTTCTGGGGCTTTGGTTACCTTTTTTACGGATGAGCAATTCCTTTTCACTGTTTTAGAAATCACTGGAAAGAGATATTTGGACAATGAAATACAAGACTGTTTAAAGAACATTTAGCATCCGAATGAATTAAGTTTTAACCTGCTTGGCATTAACTACAAACAGCATTTCTCCATCGTAGCAACAAACTTGCTTTATATGAGATTCGTCATTCCAAATCGAATGACCATACTTTTAAGTTCAAATGAATTAAACTACTAGTAGATCAGTTAATAGAAACGCAATTAAACTATAAAGGAATATAAATATTCGTATTACGAGGCTCGAGATATTCGTTGCAGTTAGTCAGACATTATTCTTAATTAGATTTAGTACAAGGCGTAAATCAATCCTGTTCCAAGGTCTCGTGTACGTATAATATATGAACGGTTCAGTTGTGCGCCAAGTGATACAACATGTGCGTATGTATATACGAGACCACAGCAGCCAGAGAGAGTGAAAGCGTATCGGGGCATTGAAAACGCCCGTCTTAAATCGCTCATCAGAAAACAATCAACGTGCTCAACCACCTCAGTGAGTGCGCGTCCTTGCGTTTTCCAGCCTCACTTCATAGTTTCCCAATGCGCGTGTTCAAGCTGAGGAGCACCGGCTATAAAAGCGACCAGTTCTTAGCTAACTCGGCATCAGTTTTCGACTAGCCTGCAAGTCAGTTGAAAAGCGACCAACAGCTCAACATGAACACCAAAGTTTGCGTAAGTAATCCTATTTAACTTGATGAAATTAACTTATAAACCTTAGTTACCTAGCTAAACTATAGCTACTGCACTATAAATACATTTTACTGTTTACTACTTATTTACTAATCGAATTAGTAATGCTACTATGCTAATTTGATATTTGCAATGCAGATCGTTCTCCTTATGGCAGCCTGCCTGTCTGCTGCAGCACCTCAGGGTAACTACAAGCCAGCTGCTGCTGCTAACTACGGCGGAGCTGCTGCTGCTGCTGGTGTTCCAGCGCTACCTCCTTTTGGCGTTCCAGCTCAGCATCCTTATAACAAGATTGCTTACAGGTATATTGACTATTTGATAGTTTGAGTAGTTGGATACTTAATGCACCTACTTTACGATATAATAAGTATCGACTTGTACTACTTTGTAAAGTAATGACTATTTGTAATAAGAATGTCCAAATAGGCGTGTATTGACTAACTAATAATTCGAATAGCTAGATTAGTTAACTTAACTCATTACAATTTGGGGTAAATTTTAGGTACGAATCTTCAGTTCGAAGCCCATACCGCGTCGACTCGGCCTACGCCTACCAAGTCGATGGACAGTCCGTTCAAGTTGCCCGCGTCGATACTCACAAGACTTACTAATCGGCTAGGAACCTGTAATTAAGTGTAAACCGACGATTCAATAAACTTTGATATAAAAGCAAACAATCTCGTTTTGTTCACTTTATTGTCTGATTAAAAATTTCACCATGAAAACGCGTACGTCAGAATGCAAGATGTATACCTAACATCGTTAGAAGACTCTTATTATTAACTTGTCAGATGTATTTATGAATTGCATAATTCGATTCAGCGGTATATGTAATCCAAGAACGAAGTGTTCACGACACGAGATTCTATACAGAGATATTGAGTTTGAATGGCCATAATTGACGAGATGAGTTTACTATAAGCAACACTTGTTACTAAACCATACTGTTTATTGAAAGGACAAGATGGTCCGACGCAAAACCAAGATCTACCAGTAGTTTAAGCATAGAGCTCTGGTTCCAGTCTGGTTGCCTATATGGAGGCATAGGAACTACTGGAACTGCTGATATTTGGCCAAATCCAGCAAGCAGTCGGTTAGCAGTAGGTCGTTCAGCAGGTCCTCGAGCTGCTATTTTTTGCATTGGGTTGTTGCAACTGGAGAAAAGGCTGTTTAAAACATGCTTATGTTACTTTTTCAACTGAAGCGGATACGCAATGTTCAACTTGTTATACGACATTCAGTATTATACAGTTAATTTGAATGAGGTTTTATATAGTGACTTTATTAATAATTATTCTCCTCTATTTTTAATTTGGAATCTATTGCAAATAACAGTTACACAATGAGAATGTAATGCATTCTGCATTTTAAGATTAATGCTGGTAGTTTCAGCAACACATTGGTAATCAGGTTCACACCTGCACGGATTTTTCAAGGTACTTATACCTTGTATAGTTCATAATTAAATTAACTTTGCAATAGAATATACAATAAACAATAATTGTTTTAATATTTTCCTATTTGCCAGTTCTTCAGTCGTTACATAACATCCACACGCGACACACTTAAAGAGTCACCAACGTCATAAAACAATGAAAGCGTGACAAGTACAAAAAAAGGAAAACGCCCATCTGGAATATGTGGTTCTACTGTGTAACCGGTGCTCAACCAGCAATAGCCCGGCCTTCGTTTTGCAGCTCCAGTGAACTCCTCAATAGCCCACCGAACCTTGTAGTCCGGGGCTATAAAAGCGACTAACTCCTAGTTACCCAGCATCAGTTCCCAACTAACTGCAGTCCAAGTTGAATCGAAACAAAGACGAGAAACAATGAACTCCAAAGTTTGTGTAAGTAATCCTATTTAACTTAATGAAATGAACTTATAAACCTTAGTCACCTAGCTAAACTAGCTACTTTACTACTAGTACATCTTAACGTTTACTACTTATGTACTATTCGAATTAGTAATGCTACTATGCTAATTTGATATTTGCAATGCAGATCGTTCTCCTTATGGTAGCCTGCCTGTCTGCTGCAGCACCTCAGGGTAACTACAAGCCAGCTGCTGCTGCTAACTACGGCGGAGCTGCAGCTGCTGCGGGTGTTCCAGCGCTACCTCCTTTTGGCGTTCCAGCTCAGCATCCCTATAACAAGATTGCTTACAGGTATACTTTAACTATTTGGTACTTTCCCGCATAGCAGACAATATCGTAGTTTCTAAATTTTAAGATTTTATTCTGGCTAAACTAACAAACCTATTTAACCGAAACTTGCAGAGTGCACTAAGTACTATTAGTACTACACCCAGTATTTTTTGGGTAGCTGCATCGTTGAAATTGTAGGAACAATAAGCAATAAACTTTTCCTCAGCAGGAACCCTTTTTTTTATTGCTTTAGACCGTATATACATGTATATAATTTGATTTAGATTTACGTCTTAATCTACGCAGTGCGGATATTTGATTCATCTACTCTTTGTCTATGAACTCAAGGTACGAATCCTCAGTTAGAAGCCCGTACCGCGTCGACTCCGCCTACGCCTACCAAGTCGACGGACAGTCCGTTCAGGTAGCTCGCGTCGATACTCACAAGACTTACTAGATTGGCGGGAAAAAACATTTCTAATCGATACAATTGGTGATGACTTAATACATTTTGTACTAAAAGCAATTAAAGATTAGTACCTTAACTTTAAATCGTATGAAACATTATTGACGCTGTGGTTTTTAAGTGCTTACCAGATTGTACTTAAACATCTCATTTAACTACGCTTTACTTTAATTCATCTACTCGGTTAATTAAGTAATAAAATAATGCATATTAAGATAATTTAATGTTTCAAATTGTCATATAACAGTTTTTAAAAAGTTCTGATTCCTTAACCGTCAAAATATTGTCCGTAGCCATTATAATTGTTCAGCTACCTGATGTAAAAAGACCACGTCAGGGTTACGCAGTTGTTAAAAGGAGCTGCTCTTCAGACGTTTCGCCCAAAGGGATTATAGAAAAGCCCATCCTTGCTTGTGCAGACAATTGCCAAATATGCTGAGTAACCATGATAAGCCAGCGCAACCAAAAATAAGTTTAAAAACGCGAGTCCTACCAGTCGAGTTATCAGTCCATCACTAGCCACGGGACAGTTGACTTCACCATCATAGTTCTTAAGAATGTGGAAAATCATACGTTTTCTGCTGAATTTAGCACTTGTATTGGCCATTATTGCCTACATTCCAGGGGTTCCACCTTACACGGACCTTAAGGAGTACAATTACGCTCCAATAATACCTCTCCAAGGTCCGTTAGCACCCAGTTTAGACATCAATGGAGCAGAGAGGCTCTTTGAAGGTGAAATCACGGGTCCTGAGGCTCTGCAGGTTTCCCGAGAACATCCGGGGGAAGTGTACACGGGACTGGCAGACGGTTCACTGGTCCGATTGTCACTCGATGGTAAAAGGCTTGAACACGTGGTGAGATTTGGTCAACAAACCAATAGATACTGGGAACTGGACAAGTCCGGACGACCGCTGGGCGTCCGTTATGACCGTGATGGTAACCTCCTGGTAGCGGATGCTTATTACGGAATCTTCAAGGTCTTTACCAAAACAGGTGAAATTTCTTCATATCGACATCTGTGGTGTTTGATTCGTTGTTCATGTTTCAAGTTTATCTGTTATGAAGGCAACAACTACACTAATCTGGTATCGAAAACAACCGTCATCAACGGTAAGACACCGAAATTCTTCAACGCCGCCATTTCGGGCAGTGACGGAAGCATCTACTGGACGGATACGAGTAGCGACTACCAGTTCCACGAAGGTGTCGGAGAGGTTCTCGGCAATCCATCGGGCCGTTTGATCCGCTACCATCCTCGAACTGGAGACAATGAAGTTCTGCTTGAGAATCTTCATTTCGCCAACGGGATTCTTCTTTCGCCCAATGAGGATTACATCCTTGTCGTCGAATGTTTCCAGTACCGGGTTATGAAGTACTGGCTTACAGGACCGAAAAAAGGCACTATTCTTTGATATCAGTACGAAGAAACTAAATTTTCATAATAGTTACATCTCTTGGTTCTTGTTCTTTTAAGGATCAAGCGAAGTTTTCATCGAAGGACTTCCAGGTACTCCGGATAATCTAAGCCTTTCTCCGGACGGGAACATTCTCGTCGGGCTGATAACGGTCCGGATTCCGGATGCTTTCAATCCGATCGATTTCCTGGGACGCAGGCCATTGCTAAGGAAACTAGTCTTGAGGATTCTGCATCTGCTTAAATTTCCGCTGGATCTGGCAGCAAAGTTATTTGACTTGTCCATCGCTAAGCAACTGTCTTTTCATGTACATTCGATCCTTAAACTTCTTTTTATCGAGAATTCAGTTTCGGAATTTTGAATTTGAATCAGGTAATGAACCTTGAGACGGTGAGGGATTTAACACCGGAACACGCCATGATCATCAAACTCGACTGGGACGGTACAATTCTGAAATCTTGGCATTCCAACTCGAAATCTTTAAGATTTTACAGCGAAGGAATTATCGAGGTAATCAGTTTCTAAAATATTTCAGTTTTAATTTAATTAAATATTTGTTTTCTCGTGATGTAGGATGGTTATCTGTATCTTGGATCTCTTTACAACGAGTACCTGGGGCGCGTTAAAATTTAAACAGCATTCTTACAGTTTCAGAATACACAGTAGTTTGAAAACAATTGTTTTCTTGTTTTTTGTTTTCTTTTCCTTGTCCCTTAAGGGAAGCTGCAAACCTATAGAAACTTATAAAAAAAACCTAATTAATTTTCAAATGGAGTGTAATGTAGATAAATCTTAAGTAATTAAAACTTGCATTACATAAATAATTGTGTAAATATTTATGTAATAAAAATTCGAAAAGAATCATTAGTTACAAAATCCGCCGCTAGATGGCAGGGATCCAATTTTTTTTTTAAATATGTAAATAGGATCAAAATAAGAAAAAAAAACGTCTGCGGTACATCAAGCAGCCGTTTTTTTGCTTCCTTTCTTAACGGACGGGCTTGACTCGTAAACTAAAGGTTATTTACACCATTATGTTTAACTTATGGCTATAACATTAAACGTATAGATATTTTTTGAAATTAAACCACATGCGATTCTCTTAAGGTCAATTTTTATTTAAATCCATTAGAATGTGGAGGGTATTTCGAATCCTTTTGGACGCGGCTCTGGTCCTGGCCTTCATAACGTTTGTACCTGGTCTTCCTCCCTATGGTGAAATGACAGCCTTGAAATTCGCCCCCGCCATGCCCTTGGAGGGTCCGTTAGCACCCAACGACGTCTTGAACCACGCGGAGAAGCTGTTCGAGGGAACACTTCGCGGTCCCGAGGCGTTTGCTGTCTCGCCCGACAACCCTGACGAAATTTACACAGGGCTGGCCGATGGGTCCGTCGTCAGAATCTCGCAGAATGGGGCGAAAGTCGAGACTGTGACGCGGTTTGGCCGGAAAAGTGGCAGAGAGTGGGAGGCAGAGAAAAATGGACGCCCGCTGGGCATTCGCTTCGATCACGACGGGAACTTGATTGTTGCTGACGCATACTACGGCATTTATAAAGTTGATCCAAAAACAGGCATGTTCTCTTCATTAAAAGAAAGTTACATATTTTTTATAGTATTGCGTTTTTCTTTAAAGGAAAGTATGAAAATCTCGTGCCCAAGGACGCCAAACTGGATGGGAAACCGGCACGTTTGTTCAACAGTGTCGTCGCAGCCAGAGACGGAAAGATTTACTGGTCCGACTCGAGCAGCAACTACCCACTGCATCAGGGGATGGGCGAGATGATCGGCTCTCCTTCGGGACGCCTTTTCTGCTACGATCCTGAGACGAAGAAAAACACCGTCCTGCTCGACAAGCTGCATTTTGCCAATGGCGTCGCACTGTCCCCCGTCGAAGATTTCGTACTCGTCGTTGAGTGCGCGTCGTTCAGAATCATGAAATACTGGCTTAAAGGGCCAAATAAAGGTAACTTTGTAATATATTATCAGTGGTTCTAATTAAAACATCGTAATCAATTTACACGTTGTTCTATGTAGGAAAGTCCGAAGTGTTCATTGACGGTCTTCCCGGCACCCCCGACAACCTGTCGCTCTCTCCTAGCGGGAATCCCATGGTCGGTCTGATCACGATCCGCTTTTCTGGCCAGTGGGACCTGCTCGACTCCCTCGGGAAGTTGCCGTTGCTGCGGAAACTGATTCTCAGGCTCGGGCACATGATCAAGTTCCCCATAGACCTTGCCGCGCAATACTTGGATTTGCCTCTGGCTCACCAGATATCTCATCAGGTATTAACATGTTTTCAAACTTAAATTGCTGAATCTAATTCCAATTTCAGCTGATGATCGATTTTAATGACCTTCTTGGTTCCACTTGCAGCTTCTGAGTTTGTCCCTACCTCTGGATTTGACGCCGGCGTATGCCATTATACTGGAAATGGACTGGAGTGGAAACGTTATCCAGTCGTGGCATTCCAACACCAAAGAGTTTCGCCTGTACAGCGAAGGGGTTATTGCAGTAAGACCCATTAACTTTAACTGCTATTAATCTTAACAAAATATATATCAATTCTAAATATAATTCTCAAGTCATTTAAGTATCGTGTGATTTCTGGTATTACTCGAATATTGTTAATTTAAATGTAATTAAAGTGAAATTAGTTAATAAAGTATCGAGAATTAATGTTACTATTTGCTGTTCCAGGGAGACTACATGTACCTGGGCTCACCGTGGAACAACTACTTGGGCCGCGTCAAGCTCAGCGGTTGAAAACAAGAGTGAACATGAGATCTTCGCGGCATTCCAGCCTTAATTTTAACATTTAGTTGATTTCCTAGGGGCCGTTAACCTTTACGAAATTAGTTGTCGTTTCTTTGCTCAGTTAACGGTGATTTGAGGGGAAAAAAATAAATCAAATCAATAGTTTTTTTAATTCTTAGAGAGTCAAAGTTACTGGATAGTCGTTATATTTATATTGCGTTATTATTACCTTGTATCATGTTACTTTATTATAAATACGTCAGGATTGTAATGCTAATTGTCACAACAGAAAATGTGAGGCAAAATTTGAATCAACTCGATTAACTTAATCCGAATTGGAATTTATAGTCGTGCAGTTAGGTTGTTGCGGTTGCTAATTTTTCCTTTTGAATTTGTCTTTTCCAAACAATGGGCAATGGTCCCGCTATTTCTTCCTTTTGTTACACCGCCTTCTTTAAAATATTATGTTTGCTATTATTTTAATGTTATATTGATTGTTGTTTAATTACTGCTTCGGTTATGATTGTATGGGCATATTGAAGGCATAGGGCGGTTTACTTTTGAAATGACGCTGCTTTTGTCTCGTTTTTCAAGGTCGTTCATACGGACTTTTTCCTTAGGCCTCTATAGGAAGACGGTTACCCACTGTAAAGCTGTTGTCGTGTAAGAGGAAAAATTAACGGTACAATGTTCCGGCGACTCGTGCTTTCTTCTCGTCGCTTCAGTCTATGCCCAGCTTTTAATTCTTGCAGTAGTTGTGTTTAAGAGTCATGTTACGCAGGAAAACCGGCCTAATTTTAGCTTTTATTTGCTTCTCTTTAGTCGTTTTTGCGCGAAATTTTGGCTGGAATTTTCCGACTTTTTACGGAAATAGTAAATTTCAACAAGTCAGATTATGTGACTGTGATAGAATTTACGTAAAACCGGCGAATTTTGATGCCAGCGACGTTAAAATTAACTGGTGCAGCGAGGAATCGAGCTTGCGCGGACCGCGTCAGAAAGTCGTCTCTTATTCGCTGTACGGAAATCTCAGTGATACGTTAATTAGAGAGCGATACCTGTCGTTAATTAATGATACTGCTCGAAGAGTAAGGGAATCCTATCCAGGTAAATGGGATTTTACCTGTTAGTAACTTATTTATTTTCAGTAAATGATATAATAAAAAATTGAAACAATTATATCTTCTGTTCAATGCATCGCTATTGATAATGATCGATACTTAGAAGTCGTAATCGATACCGATATCAATATATACAGATGTTGTTACAAAGTAATATATAGTTTAGTATAGTCGCTTTTTAAACTAGTACTTGAATTATAAAAATCCTTAACAAGGTTGGTTAATGCGCATCTACCACAACTTCACGGAGAGCCTCGTTCCTGCCACACTCTGTGATATCTACTGCAAGAACCCGCAGGTCGATTTCTGCAGTGTTCACGACATTCATGAGGAAATATCTCAAAATAGCAGCGTGACTCTCAAGGAAAGCCTCAACTACTTCAGACAGGTCCACCCGATGGTTTGGAGATTCTACCCGTCATTCGATTCCCTGGTTGACGCATTCGTCTCCCGTGACCTGGATAGCGAGATCCTTGACCGTGAGATCTCGGCCGTCAGTCAGTGGCTCAACTCAAATTTCACGTTCCACATCATGCGGGATCATCCGAACCACCACCTGCCAATGATGGGCGGGATGTGGGGAGTCAAAACTGTCCAATCACGGGAACTCTTACCAAAAGCAATGCTCCGATTGGTTCGTTTCGCTCAAAAACAGCAGAACGGCGTTGACCAAGACGCACTGGAGGAGTTCGTGTGGTCGATTGCAAAGCACGATGTGGTACTAAACAAACCTTCAATAACATAATATATATACTGTAAATTCGTTGTGCTGCTACCTCTACAGATGGCCCACGACAGTTACAACTGCAGACTGAGAAAGCTGTTGAAGAAAAGCGCTCTCAAGACTTTCCCATTCCCCGAGAGGAGACCTCCGAGTAATGATTTCATTGGTAACGTCATAACGGACAAGGAACGTTTGATACGGGACATGAAACCGTGCCCGCAGGCTTGCAGGCCGCAGAATCACACCAACTGGATTTTTTGCTAAATTATCACTTATTTAAAAAAAAAACTGGATACAGATGTTTGAATTTAGTTTCGGCTGTATTTGTTGTACTTTTCATTTACTCTGCGATTGTTGATTTCCTCTTCTTTCTTTTTTCCTTTTTCACAGGGGTTTCTACCGAGTTAGACTCGCCGAGAATGTCCACAGCCTTCCGCTTTTTGCTTTTGCTTTTCTTACGAAGCATTTGTGAATTTTTCTCGATTACCTCCTCGTAATCTAAAAATATATTGTGAAAAATCATCACAACTAAAACGGACTCAACTTAATGACGGTTAGTTTACTCACCAGCTCCATAAATGGGATGTCGCAGTTTAAGGTCGCTGGGTGGTTGTGGTGTTTTCTTCTTTGTAGTTTTGGGGATGATGACCTGTGGGATTTCCTCATGCTCGCTGATTCGTACCTCTCCAGCTAATTCCAAGTCGAGCACCCTTGCTTTGCTCTCGTTGTTGACGACCAGCAGGTTTATGCGTTGGCCGTTTCCAGTATAGGGTGTCAGTTCGTATTCCTTCTTTCCAAAAACGGCAACTGATTCGTGTTGAAATGAGATCTTCTTGTTCGGCAAGTTTTCAACTGCAATCTAAATGAGAAAGATTGATGTTTATGTATTTTACAAGTGATTCAAGTTAGTTACGTTCGCAGGTGCGGATATCAACCACGCCTCATAATCTGAAGAGGTAAAGTCGCTCGCTGTAACTGCTGATGACCCACCAAAGGTTAATGGTTTGCAGTCTTTCGGACAAGGAATAGATTTGGATTTCCCTGTAGTATCGCTGTGCTGGGGCGCTTCAGGACTTTTACTTCCCGCTGATCCCGCTGGAGTTTTGAAACTGTCATCGTCACTTTCATAGCTACTACTGCTCGCAGAAGACTCGTTTTCGGACGAGCTCATTATAATTTTACCGATAAGTTAACTTTAATAAATGTGAATAGGAGCAACAGACACGTGATACTAGCAGACGCACCTGTAGTATAACAATATGAATGAAAACAAGGCTGCTGCTAAACAGCAACTCTTTTTACTCGATCAATGGACGCTTTTGAACAAATACTGAGATTAAAGTGTATACGAGTTTTTATTAAAAATTCATGCAGCAGCATATTTATAGCACAAATACAATTTGGTTGATATTATTACATCATTAAGAAGACATGGAGAAGCAGTGGCGTGCCGAGGGACTTTGGGGCCCTGGGCGCAATCCCTAATTCTTGGGAGTTGAAGGCCCAGCTAGAGGCCTTTCTGGGCCCCTCAGACACCAAAAATGGGCCCCTAGCTCGACCTGGGCCCTGGGCAGCTGCCCCACTTTGCCCTCCCCTTGGCACGCCACTGTGGAGAAGATGAGAGCGCATTAAGCATAAATATCTCTTTTTTCGCAGAAGCTTAGAAACTATACTGAAGCATTCTTGAAAAACGTATGAGCATGCACGATACAGTCAATTCCGCAGCAGGAACACATAGATCTGTTTTTTCCGCTTTCTCCTCGTTAAGTGTCGGCGCCATATGTCTCAAGCCTTCTTGCTTTCCTTTGAGAGAAAATGAGAGAGTATTAATGAAAAATGAAAGGATATGGAAGCAGCGCCAGATGTTGTTGAGAAGATATTAACTGGACATGCTTTCGCTGTTCATACCGTTTCAAAGGAAACCTCCTTGGAGGGCTCGGTAGGATATCTGATGTTACTGGTTCCTACGGATTCGGTAACTATCGGAGGTAAGAGGAACAGCTCGAAGGGTTGAAGACGCAGCATGGCAGGTTGGGTTTTCTCCGGTAATTCATGAGCGATAGTTACGTTTTCCTTTACTTCATCTTCCCTTTGACCAAGCTCGTTTTCCTCTTCGCGGGATGCGTTTTCACCGGGTGCGTCATCAGCGTTTGAGGTTTTCACACTTTCCGTCAACTCGTCCGTAACCGTTGAAAAATCCGTTTGGTTAAGCAGGTCTACGTTCGCTGGATAGTCTCGAGTGACTCGCTCTGAAGTCTGAAGAAATCGAATCCTTGGAGGAAACTTGAAAGCGCGACTAGTTTTATTATCAGCTCGGTTCTCTTGGTCCTGCTTGTCTAGGATGACAACGTTAGGGATTTTTCTGGAGACTGGAGCCGGTAACCTAGTCCGGTTCCTCGGCCTGAACGTAACGCGATTTCTTCTTGTCGATGATGACGAAGGAGCTGAAGTGGTTGTCGTTGACGTAGTGCGGAATCGGGGGACGAAAGATGGACGTCGAGTAGTTGTCGTAGTAGTGGTAGTAGCAGCAGTGGTGGAGGGAGCTTCTGTGGTAGGAGTTTCTGTAGTTGCAACTTCAGCAAATAGCGTCACTTCAGGATCGTCCGTGGTTACTGCGACAATGGAGCTAGGGGTCGTTCCGTCCTGCACCTTTGATTCTATTGCTGGTGCTGAATTAGCGTCGAAGGAGATGATGTCTCCTGGCTCCTCGGTGAACAATTCATTAGCAAACGTCTCGTCCACTGGAGGAGGAGGAGGTTCAGGCAGTTCGAATAGAAATTCCACTGCTGGATTTTCAAGTACTGGAGGGCTGGTTACTTCAGTATTAGGTCTTGGACTGGGTATTCTTCCGGCTAAATCCGAACTTTCGCTTTCGAGCGGTGGCTCTCCCTCCAGGCTATCGTCCTCGGCTTCCTGGGGTTTGACTGGTGCCACCCCCTCTACGAATTCTTCGCTCTCTGGAAACACAATAGCCTGGTCGTCTTCCACAGGCGTTCTGGTTCTGGTGTCAAAAACAGAGCTTCTTAGATCTATGTCAATAACTCGCCCGGTTTGTTCATTGAGGCGCTTTAAGGGTCGCACTCGGTGACCGTACGTTGAAAAGTTTGGTCGTTTAGGTCGCAAAGGATATTTGGCTAGTAAGGATCCTTCTTCAGTGTCGTTAGATGGCTTAGCAGGACGTGGGTTTGGTGAAGGGAACGGTCCTTTTGGCGCAAAGTTGATCTTAGGTTTCTTTTTTATCTGGAAGCGACGACCTGGTCTTACAAAGTGTTTTGGACCTGGATCAGGGGTTTCACTGGGCTGGTTTAATCCAAGATCCTGCGCTTTCTGAATTTCATCTTGATTTGTATGTTGAGTGATGGAGGCCGTTGGGATTTTTGAAACACGCTGCCCTGGCCTCGTATTTCCTTTCGATCCAGAACCGGGAAACGGATAAAGCTGGAGGAGATCGATTTCTTTTTCGGTTACTGGCTGTGCGGGTTTATCTTGATGCGCTGCCGAGCCAGAAGAATAGTGTTTGACTGGCTTATGCTTAACTGGTTTAGCCGCTGGCCCTGGAGAAGGTTTAGTGGTTGGACGGACATAGGGCTGGGTAGCAGGAGGCTTTGTTTTGATGCTCAGTGGAGGTGCTGACGTTGTAGTTGGATTTACAATTGGTCTCCCATCTTCTTGGGGAGGGTTAGTCCCTGCAGGTCGCCAATGTTCAAAGCTTTCCACCTCATGTTGCAATGTAGGTTGGTCGGGAACCTCTGGGAGATAAGGATAGGGATGATCCTTATTTTCAGTTAGTGTCACTGGAGGATAGGGTTTTGAAGAAGTGTCGTCAGAGTAATTTTCCTTATGCTCTTCTGAAAAACCGTCTGGGATCTCGTGCTTGGAAGGTGATTCGGTTGGCGCTTCTCCTTCAAGGTTCGGATCTATAGTGCTAGACGTAGGATGGAAGACTACTGTTGGATAACCAGTACCTCTATGGGAGGCGTACACGTTGGGTCCTACGTAATTAACGTCTCCTGGAATATGTGGTTGGATGTCATAGGGCGGTCGATCTCCTCCTGGCTTCTGGATTGAAGGAACTGGAAGAGTGCTGTTTAAAGTACTTTCGTGGTAACGATGCGGTTTTGGCTTGTAGCCAGATGGTGTGTATCTGACGTCTCCGTGTGGCTTCAGCCAAACACTAGGCTGCTCATTAACTTGAAAGTAATAAGGCTTAGGATATCCTGGGTGCAATGGCGTGTAAGGATGGTCTAACGCATCTTCTTCAAACAAGTTTGGTCTTTCCAGCACTTGGGAAAAATGATCTACCGCTATCTCCGGTGGTGCTGGCACAAAAACAGGGCGGAGGTGTGAGAGTCTTCCATGAGAGAGTCCAGTTGGATGTTGGATTCCAGGATCCTCTGTGAGATTTGTTGGACGATGACTGACAGGTCTATGAACTGATGGAACATCAGGATTCTTTGGAGCTTGGCCAATAGAACC
The DNA here is from genome assembly GCA_022114935.1 of Leptestheria dahalacensis. Taxonomy (NCBI): domain Eukaryota; kingdom Metazoa; phylum Arthropoda; class Branchiopoda; order Diplostraca; family Leptestheriidae; genus Leptestheria; species Leptestheria dahalacensis. Next base: position 43,095 of record JAIQCU010000299.1, on the reverse strand, counting down.
ATCAGCTGACTGAGCGATGCCGTAGAGCAGACGAATTCCGTCATTATACATCGGAGGACGTTGCTTTGGGGGTAGTGGTTGTGGAGCATATTGTGACCTTGGAGGTAAGGGTAAAGACTCTGTCGGTGGACTATTAAACTGATTGTTCGCTGTATCTGGTTTCCTGTAACTATCCTCTTGTTCGAAACGATCCCTAGGCTGGAAAGGTCTGTCTGGTCCATATCTTTCACTCTGAATTCCAGACTTCACTTCAGGTAACTCATACTTTGGCTCCTGCTCAGCGGCAATATGTGGATCTTTCTTCAATATTGGTTTTCCAGGTCTGGTGTGATGCTTTGGTGGTTCTAGATCTATGTTGTCCTGCAGTGCGAACGCTAACAGAGGGTTAAGTGGTTGCCAGTGCTCAATGTTGGGTTCCAGGAAAGGTTCCAACGGGAATAAGCGCAATGGCCGCACAGGAGGAGTTGGATGGATAACAAAGGTATTTACTTGGGGCAGAACAAGTGGCAGTTTAGGTTCTTCGTCGGGGAAACGCCATCTTGACTTGGGAAGAGGATCAGGTTTTACAGGGACTTTAGCCGGATGATTAACCTTTGGATCACTTTCCTGCAGAGGAGGTTTTGTCACTAAAGGATCGATACTTTCATGAGAGGGAAGCCTTCCTATACGAAAATCCCTGTAAGGCTCATATCTGAAACTGGGCTGCTCGTAATAGGGTTTCGGGTGCCCCGTATGTGAATTAGGATCATTCCTGTCCAGATTGTGCAGTCCGGTATCCTTGTTAACGTACCCTGGTGAGGGGTCAGGGTGCTCAGCATGCTTTGAGTAGTGCCTAGAACCTCCGGTCGGGCTGCGATCTGCCAACTCTCTTTCGGGATGAGAATAGGACTCAGGCCGAGGTGGTGGCCGTGAAGGAGGGCCATACTTCTTGGCTTCAGGGTCTGCAACATGCACCTGCTGGTGATCGGGATAAGGGACCCTTATATTAGGTTGGGGCGCTAGTGGACTAGGCTGCGGATCCCGAGGATTGAAACCCCAAGTTGCCGGCGGTGGAGCTCCTAGAGGGTTATTAGGTTCTTCGTATCTTACTACTGCTCGGTACCCACGATCGTCCGCGATGTATGACACGATTTGCCAACGCCCATCGGGGAGATGAATCCGATACTCTCCACTGGTCTGACCGTGCTCGACATCCTGCTGGTGGGAAAATTCGTTGCCTTCGTCTTTGTTGGTGACTTGAAAACCGTAACGATATGATTTGTCCTACATTTTAAGAAAAAAAAAATCTTCTTTCATACTCTTGAGTAATAAATCTCGTAAATCGTAGGGAAGATCTCTGGACATTTCAGTTTTCGCTACGGACGATGGTCTACTGCGTTGTACCTTCGAAACGTCTTCACGACGTGTGAAGGCAGACAATAAATTTGGTTCTTCAACAAAAGGTACCTTGCAATCTCAATCTCGCTCCTTTTGTAACCACCACCTCTAAACGAAAGTTCTTTGTATCTTGATATAGCCACTAATAAACCATTCTGTTCTGTTTTCTTTAGCAGCGAAAGCGAAAAAACTGAGAGTGAATCTTTCTTTGACGAATAATAAGCTAGAAACAACCTTGTCATGCTTCATATCATCCAGCGAAAGTATACGTGTTTATATCCCCGGATAAATACTGTATAATCAAGGACCTGATAAACTTTGTTCTGTACAGTAAACAAGAACTGGGCGTCATTTCAACTTTGGATGCCAAGTCACGCTGCCTAAACTCACGACATGCTGCTGTAATTACCCTAAATACCCATAACGACCGCAAGCTTGCCAGCCGAAAGACGAGCGAAAGTTGTGTCAAAATTGTCCCATTGCATGTCCACATTGACCACTATACCCATTTCGATTGTAAACCCACAAATTATTGTCAGTAATGGTCAGCAATACCGAACAGCGCGTGGCACACTAAGCGTTTTAATTCCGCTTCGCAGAGAAAGTTGGAAGATGATGGGGCCACACATATAACGCGGTTTATGTGGGGCTATTTAGGTAATTGAGGCTATTTTCACTTTCTGTTGCATCCTACGAATGGTAGTGACCTTAGAGGTCGTGCGAACCGCTTGAACCTCGACTTAGCCAAGCACACAGAGTCAATTAAAAAAGCCATTTTGAACTTTTCGCTGAACTTGGATCTGACGTAATGCAATCATCAAGCTGTAATCACGTGCAAACTTCTGACAACAACCAGCAGCTCACACTTACATAGTCTATCGCTACAGGTGAATTCGACCAGTTAAGTATAGTAGTAAGATCTTACCTGTGCAGTCTTGAATTCAAAACCAATTGAACTGCTGACGAGGAGAACTGTTAAAACGCTTCTTGCGAGCATTGTCATGTTTAAGTTACGTTCAGCTGACTTTAGAACTGACTCATTCTTCGCAGCGTATGCATATGAAGTTGACTGAAAACTGCAAGCAGCACATGGTGTTCTTATAACTAGCCCCATAGTGGGCTCGGGCAACGCCTCCTCTTTAACTGGGCGAGTTACTTTTCTCGCTGGTTTTCCGTCATGCTTTCTCCTCACGCATTCTGAAAACCTGTGCGCCCAGAAGACGAAGACGCGTTGAAACAGTTCCAAAACGAGATGAGAAAACCTATCCAACAAGAACATATTCTGATTGCTCACCTGCGGTAACTTCTACGTTAAGAGGACAATGTACTCCAAGCAAACTTGGGAATTTCTTATGGTGTCTCTGGTAAAAACATCCTCAGCAGGTTATCACTGGTTGATTGATCTCAGCAGCTCCGTCTTGTATATCGTAAATAACTCGTCACACGTTTCCACTTAGTCAGAAATTTAGTTTTTTTGAAAAAAAGGTGAAACCGGCAACTTTTCTATGTTTATGAAAGATGAAGAGTTGTGAAATAAATATATAGGAGGTGTCTTTTGTCGCTCTGCTGTAACTAATCGACCGTGGTTTGTCGTCGCTTTTACTTTCAAGCCATATAGGACGATTATCGATACGCAACGTAAGATATTGCATAGGATATGTGGTGTGCGCTTCATGCATGGTAATTCCTCGCACTGGAACTTGACATAATTGCGTCATTCTACTCCATATAATGTACGAATCTTATATACAACAAAATTTCCATTATATTGCTTATTGTTCTAGACCTGCTGAAGTGAATATTAGGTAAAATTCCAACCTGCATTCATTGTCTGTATTCACAACTCGCTATATTCCTAGTCTAACTTCAGTTAACTATCAACTGATTAAGCCCCAAAGATTCAAGCGGTTGCTTAATGAAGGATTTCGTCACATAAAGAGCGATGGGAAGCAACTTGTATGTATACTCGCCTTTCTTTCAGAAACATATTGTGTATGGCGTTTGTTTGTTGTAATCTATGTACTCAGCATTGTACCCTCGGTATCATCCGATGAGTTTTCCTGCATCTTCCCTTAACTCTTGCAGAGACATACTTTACAGTATGGTTCTAATATAAGCAAATCTATCGTAAATTGCCCTTTATATTGAGGCGTTAACGTTATCACACCAAGTTAAGTTGCATCTACTTTTTATGATTAGCTGAAAAATAGACGCGTTACTCATTAAGTTAGTCCAGAGTGGTGACTAAATTATAAACCTCAGCACGAACTGTAATATTCCTTCCAAGTTATTGCATCTTGAGAACGCAGATAAGTGATGCAGCTTGACAGTCGTAGTTACATCATACATGTGAAACTGATGGCTTTCATGACTAATCAATTGATTCCAACGTAAAATGACAAGTGGTATGTATTGTAAAGTTTCCAACACTCAAGTAAACCGCCCAAGTACAATCGAGAAAGTTTTGTTCTAGTGGTTGACAACGCGTGCCACTTGAACAGATTGTCCGTCCACTTGGTAGCCGTATGCCGAGTCGGTGCGGTAGGGATTGCGTACGTTAGATTCATATCTATACAAAAAAAGTTTCCAGATTAACGAACTAGAATGTACTTAAAATGCAATGTCAATTACCGCAAGGCAGTTACGTAACCATTGCGCCCATAACCGTCAACGGGATGAATGGCTGGAGTACCGAATGGAGGAAGCGGAGGAACAGAACCTCCATAGCTGCCTGGAATATACTCGCCGCGGTACTGGTTTCCAGGAGCGCTTTCGCTCACTCCAATAGCCAAGACAACCGGCATAACCTGAAACCCATTAAACAAGAAGACTCCATAAGTTAATAAATTATTTAATTACAAAATATAGATCTCAAATTAAGATGTAAAATGGTTATTGGATTACAAGAGTTACACTTAAAGCAATAAACTTAACTTACGCAAATTTGGCCGTTCATTTTATACGTCACTTTCTGTTTCTAACTCGTTCAGTGAATAGTGCCTGGAACAGTCTGACTAGGGCTTTATATAGGTAGTGGACAAGTTGTACACCTTTGAAACTTCATGGGCTAGCAGACGAACTGAAGCAGAAATGCATGTCCTTGACAGGATTTCGACAGTTTCAGCTTGCTTGATAGAGCAGTAAATATATGACTTGTATAGTAAATAATAATATTCATTGGAAGATTAGTAATTGACCTTGCTGAATTACATAACAACAGGTAATTAAGCGCTATTACTTAGCAGTTAATTCTTCCGAGTGAAAACGCTCTTCAATGAAGACGTGAAACAGGTGACAATAGACAGGAGTTGTTGACGGTTACGCTTTGCTTCATTCGTTTCTGCTTGCTCTAATGGCGGCACTGAAACAATGGTGCGGTCCTAATAGAAAGTGGCATTTATTACACATGTCCTCTTCTACGTTTTGGCACGCTTATACAGCACTTTCTGGCGCGGTTTAAACTTAACCAAACTGTGACCAAGAAACTATCAACACGTACGGTCTACAGCAAGAAAAAAATGGTACTGAATGGTTTAGGGAATTATGTTTTTTTTTTACTTCAGAATTTTATTCTGGCAAAACTTACAACTCGATTTGAATGAAACTTAAGTAGTGTCTAAAGTACTATTAGTTGTACGTTTAGTATTTTTTGGGCTGTTATATCTATGAATACTTGGGTACTATAAGCGATCAACTTTCTCGCAGCAAGAACCTTTTTTGACTGATCTAGACTGTACAGCAACTTGGTTGTCGTCGGAAAAATTCGCTTTTCATTTGCAGTTCCGTCAGTTGAAGCACTGATGTGCAGTATATATCTATATAAGCGGAAGCCACAAGGGACACGTGGTAGTACAAGTATCATCTCCGTAATATAATTTCTGCGGAAACCACCATTTCCATATCCTGAATGTACTTTTAAAGTCCTTAATTCCTTTACAGTCTTCTTAAATCTTAACTTATAGAATTGGAGTTGGAGGTACAGAATTCTGCCAATTTGGCAAAGCCAAAACTAAGTACAGATGTTGTGCGAAATCGGTTTGCACATTCAAAAGGATACAAATGTTACACGTTTGATTACAACTTGGATTTCTGTCTGGATAATAGTATATTTTAAGAGTTTATTTAATCCAATGCAGCATATACATTGAATGAATAAAAAGCCATAACCTTGCCCATAAAAAAATCCTTCATAAATTAACAGGCCAACTATAGTGTTGTCGCTGGAAACGGGTAAAATATAAAGCGCGCAAATTCTCAACCGTGTCCAGGTCCCGGCATCTCCCTCTCAGGGACCGGCCAAGTCGTACGTTCAGTAACGTTTGCGGCGGCACTCTCCGTCGCGGACTTTAAACAGACCTACATGGGCACAAAATTATTCAATCAAATTGATCTATTTAAGTTTATCTGTATATATAAGTACGTTTCCATGGTTTCTTCTTGGCCTCGCAATTGAGCCCGCACTCGTTGCCGTAGGTCTTGCCGTCGCTACCGCAGACTGGTGCATACTGTATCCAAGAGTCAACAGGCGAAAATAGGTTGTTCAGTAAGCCCAAATCAAGGTAATTTACAATACGAAATTAGAATTACTTGAGTAACATTTCACACAGACTGACATGATATCGATAGTCGTCCCGATATCACTTTAGATACTAGCAGTGCATTAGGTTCTAATTGATCTCTACTTAAAGTAAGATGTACTTTCCATTTTGCACCTCCTGAATATCTATCTACCTATCTATCTATCTATTATCTATCTCAATTAAAGGTCAGGGTACGGTAGGTCTATCTGTCTGTCAATCAATCTATCTATCTATCTATCTATATCAATTAAAGGTCAGGGTACGGTAGGTTTATCTGTCTGTCAATCTATCTATCTATCTATCTATCTATCTATCTATCTATCTATCTATCTATCTATCTATCTATCACTATCTATCTAACTGTCTATCTATTCAATCCGTCTACCTGCAATTACAATTAGATAATACATGCGCCTGTAATGACTTCCATAAATGTATATGATTCTGATAAATACGATTAGTTTATTCAAAGAGACAAACGGTTCCACGTTACCACAAGAATGCAGATACAGCCCTCGGGTTGCTGCAATAACACAAAAGTAAACGCTGGTGAATATTGTATAAGAGATTTGTGCAAAACTTGTTACTTTTGGTGGTCGTTTGCTGCTGGCCTGGTCCAGTGCAATGGCCAGGCAAACGAACAGCAGGAGAATCTTCAGTGACTTCATCTTTGGTCCGCCGAATACTTGAGTTTTCTATGACAACTGAACTACGACTGCGATTGCTTTTATCTTGGCCGGAGGAGCAGCCGGTTGCGACAGGCGGAAACCAAAAGAGCTTAACGAACTGTGCCGTAAGTCAAATCTTGTAAACACAGTTTCCAGGAAATCAGTTGTTTACCCTTTTCTTACGTCGCGGTCACCACCGTATCCTGATCTTTAATAGATAGACAGATACATAGAAAGATAGCCAGATACAGATATACAAACAGATAGACCGTACCGTACCCTTACCTTTAAGTTAGATAGATAGACAGACAGATAGACAAACAGATAGATATAGATAGATAGACAGACAGATAAATAGATAGATAGATAGATAGATAGATGGATAGATAGATAGACAGATAGACAGACAGGTAGAGAGGCAAACAGACAGACAGACGACCGACAAACAGATACACAGACACACAGATAAACAAACAGACAGACACATAGACAGACATACACACAGACAGATAGTTAAATAGATAGACAGTCAGCTAAAGTATTAACAAATGTATTGCCCTTTATTAACTGACAAGACTTTATGACTTTGTTTTCATTCTTGTTTTGCACCCTGTTTGTCACGTGTACTATCACCAATTCCAAAAGGTTCTTGACCCTTATGTCATCACTTGCACCCACCGCGGTCACGTGAGCAGTGGGCCCGAGAGCCGGTCAAGGTTAGCTGACAGGCAAGAGTGCCCATGTGATTGGCTAACAACCCTTTTGTAAAGAGAGTGTGTACGTCAGTTGAGTTTCAGTTTTCAGTTTCAGTATGCCCTTTTCTCAGGCTGTAGTATGCCCTACTTCGTAAGTGTAACTTTGCTTATGCCTTTATATAGCCCTGGTACACACGGCCACTTACTAGCGAGGGACAGAAGCGGAGTTCTTGTATCTGAAATCAAAACATGACTGGCTTTGATTCAGTTTAAATTTTTCTGGTGAATGCTGCTTGTCTGGGGCAGTACAATAACCATGACAACCAAAAGCAGCAGAACCTTCAACGGCATCATTTTTCATGTAATGGAGGTTCAATTTTGACGGTTGATCGAACTACAAAGCTGTTCTACAAACATATAAACATATAGCTATAGTTGTTTTATCTCGGTAGAAGGATCGGCCGGATGTGACAGGCAGAAACCACGATAGCCCAGCTACTGAACCATCCAGGCAGACGTACTTACTATCACGAGGTACACAAGGCAGCCGTTATAGGATTCTGGAGGTACTAAAACTTGCGTTGCCTAGATATTTACCTGTTTATAACTGAAGACCACGACTGGAACAACAGTTAATATCCTGATGCTTTACTACACCATAGCTATATAATACCAATACTTTGTATTAAATTTTAGTAGTACACTTAAAGTTAATTGACATTATAATTACAATAACAAGTCAAAATATCAGGGCCTCTCGATTCTTACATCGAGAGGCGCAGTATGTAACGGACCTTATTACCCGAAGATACGGATGTCCGCCATTTTGAGCACAGCACTTCAACAAGCGCACATTAATGTGTCCCTTTAACCCGAGGTTCTGTCCTCCATAAGACAGACTTTTACGAGAATTCGTGCCCGCGTCACTGAATTGTCAATCCAGCAAATTACATCTGCAATTGTGTATATTTGTATTTCCTTAAATCCTAGTGGAAATTCACCCACAAGCTGTTAGCATTGTTATGCACTTGTTACGTCATTTCGTCAACAATTTTAATGTTTTTCAGAAATTTAATATTTGGGGTTGGGAGGGAGTCGGTTTGAGTGCGAACTTGTAGCAAAACGGGGCGGAAGACGGTCTTACCATTCTTCAGCTCCATCGCACCTTCCATCGCGCACCTTGTACAGTCCTGTATATGTAACAAAGAATGAAGGCATGTTGTACAATCGATCATTCGTTCACTAGCAGATGTTCTCTGTATGTAAAAATCACTAGTTATTCTATGTACGCTCTAAACTATTCAGAAAGAAGCTTCGCGAAAGTGTTGAAATCAACGTACCAGCATTCTTTTTAGCTTCGCACGTCAGAGCACAATTGTTTCCGTAGGTTTTTCCGTCACTTCCACAAACGGGGCTGTACTGCAAATTGCGAAGTGTACCGTTACATATGGGATCACTCTATTGTTGGTATGTAATTGCGTGTAAGTAACTTACTTGCAAGGTGCAAATGCACAGTTCACCGGCCTCCTGCAATTCAAATAAAAAGTGTCATCAAGACATTTATAATCAGTCGATCGATCAAATTCATGAAGTTGTATCGGCCTGTCTGGTCGCATAGCCATGACTAACAACAAATAATCTGATAAGGTTTCGACATCTTGTTATATGACGTGTCCCTTGCAAACAATAATTCCAAATTTGCTAATTCTAACTGAGGCAAAGTAAAACTATGATTAAATTTGTGCTGCTAACTGTTAGACGCATGTACGTCAAAATGGTGTCGTTCAGGTGCCACTTTAGATGAGAATTCTTGGGTTTCCAAATCGCCTACCCGATTCCAATATGGCGGCTATGAGAAATAGCAATCCTGTTCCATATTAACTTAATTTATTGATTTTTCATTAATAATGGATTTGTTCCCTTTTGATGTGGATAATTAATATCCCATTTCCATGTCGCCTTGGACTGCGGAATAACATAACAAAACATAGAATTACTATCCTACCTTGTTCAATCCGGTTTTCTCGCTGGCTTGAGCCAAGACCAGCACAGCGGCCAAGGTCAACAACATCAGAGCACGCAACGACTTCATTCTCGTAGCAAATGCAAATACCTTCTGTTCGTGCAGCAAGTTGATGACCCTGCTTTTTATCGCCCAAAAGGGACTAGCAAAACAGATAAGGTCCCCCGTGATGGACAGGTTGTTGGTTGTTGTCGTTCTCGGCGAGTCGCAACCATGGGGATCGAGGCAGCGCCACCTACCGGCTGAATGATGAGACAACATGGTAAATATAGTACCTAATCTGACAAGTATTACAAACAGAGTATATTAGTAAATGTTTATCGTAATCAATTCTAATTAATTACAATATGAATAATACATTCGGATGTATCATAGCACTTAATAACTTCATAATCATGGTTGGTGTTTGTAGTTAGTGAAACAACTTAATGGCAGTCAATCATCATCTAATGTAATCTTATCTCCTACGTGACATTATCTGATTTCTACCTAATAGAGCTGTTTGAAGCTATAATGATTTCGTAACTTGGTAAACTCCGTTTCTTTTGAATACGGAACTGGCCAAACTTGCGTAACTTGATTGCAGACAGGCGATTGCGACACACCGTAAAACCCCAAGAGGGTCAAAGAAAGCTCAAATCCCAGGAAGTTAACATAGCATCTAAGATAATAAGTAATTATATAAAATTAACCCTCCTGTAACCGGTTTACACAGGTGACTCCCCACAGTTGGGCAATGCAGCATGCATGTAAACAGCACCCTCCCATTGTTATTGTTTACATAGGTATAGTACAGTCTCAGTGACGGGGTTCGGGATTTTATTTTGAGAAACCTAACGAACCAATATCAGCGAAACTTTACGTGTAAGCTGCTGCCACATATCTGGAAATGTGGGAGTAATAAGCAATCAAACTTTTCTCTAGCAGAAACCTAGACTGTGCCCCGGTGGTATAACCCATGTAAAATCAAGGGGAGTTGGGCATCTTAAGTACTGCACACAACATCTAAATTAAGCTGGATGTATACTGGATACATTGATTACGTACGAGCTATCCAGCCTAGCAGTAAAAGTCCAATATATATGCCTACTAACAAGAATACTGCGTCATAGTTTACTCAGACTTCTTCTTGTTAGGCTCTCTGTTATTCCTGGTTTCAGCTGGCTTCAAATACACTAATTTACGGCCATGCAGGTAGTTGCTAACTACTATTTTAGTCTTAGACAATATAGAAATTCACCTTGTTTTATAAAATCTGTACATCTCGCTGCATGAAAGCTAAACATGGAAAAGATTTCTCCGTATTGTCGATAGGTGGCGCTGCTTGGGGTGGGGTATAATTTACACAGGTTTATTCAAAAGTTACGATGTTAACACGAGACTGAATTTCGTGGATTTCAAGAATTAGACCAATTCCCCGAACCTGCCAACGGTTACACAACATTACGCGATCTTCAAGCGCGTTCTAGCGCTAACTATTCTCTAACTAAGCATAGGAATAAACATGGTTGACGCAACCCCCCTCTCTCGCGTGTGTTTTCACGTAAGCCAACCACCACGCCAGCCAACCAGGCACCGGATATTACGGAGTATAGGTGGGCACAGCATGGGGCCGCGTGAGGCTCCTACCCTTGCACTATACAACTAAAACCGTAGCATCGTACAGTTAGTGTACCATATTCTCGTTAGAGGGGTGATTACGCATACGTTTTCGCTACAGTGCAGATATTAGTTTGATATGTCTTCGTTAGAAGGTACTATTATTATTGGAGAATTCAACTAAACTACACAGTGTGCGGTTGAATAAAGACAAATGATTTCACCTCAGTGCAAAACTTCAGAAACTGTAAACAGCAAGTATAAGTATTTCTTGGTACAGCTATCAAAGAATTCGTTTTAAATTGCACGAAGCTGACCTTTCGGAGGAATGAGATAACCCCACCAGTGCGAAACAGAGAGAAATTACTCGACTTTGAAGCATAGTGCTACGTCACGTTTCCCTTTCCCTTCGTGAAAGCGATAGCATTACAATTGTATGCAAACAGACAACAGCTTACTACAAAATAATACAGCTAAAACAACATTGTAGCTACTGACCTTGAAACGAACAACTGTTGTGTCCTTGTTACTATAGTACACCCGCATTGTATACAGTATTCATTCTTCCCTTTTAGTCTCGAATAAAGTGTAACAAGACTGCTTTAAACATTGCATGTTTTAGCTTAGAAATTGCTTCGGGCAGCTGTTGCAAGGTCACTTCAGTTCTGATAGCGTCACAACGTGCTGCTCGTCGCTGCAACTGCATGTGGCTGTGTAGGGATTAACACATTCGCCGGGTAAGCAGACATTGACGTAAAAACGCGAAAACCTATTCTATTTTCTGTTACTTGTCACGTTGAGCCAGTTTTAATTTTATGAAACCAAATTGCTGAAATTAACAACACGCAACACGTACCGGAACCAGTTTGCCTCGTTGCGTCATGTTTATTGTTTAGGTTAAGCCATCTAGCGGATAAGTATGTAACTGCAAACCCAGATGACCTCGTCCCAGTCGAGGAACTTCCGAGCGCCTAGACACAGTTTTTAAAGTTCATTACGAAACTTTAAGGCCTCAGTGCAATAGAATGGGAGTGGTTTGTTTTATCCCGGGGATTTCATTTTATCTTATCTCAACAATTCAAAGGTGCAACCTGATAAGACCTGCTTCTAACCGGACGGTATTCGCACCTGAAAGACTCAAAGGGTTTCATTTGTGCGCCTGTCTGCCCAAAGTATGGCCGCCGCTTTTGGTCCTTTTGACGATGAATTCGACGACCTGTTGCAATGTATCATCTGCCAAGAAGAGTACGATACCGCAGATCGTCTACCCAAGTTTCTGGATTGTACTCATACTTTCTGCTTGAAATGTATCAAGGTATACGGTCATATATGACATATTTCAAAACCACTCCATACATTCAGCGACAGCTGGTGGTTAATTGCCAAAGCTAACTTAAGATTTGGGTTACCCTCTAAGCTTCCAAGTTTACCCAAACTTTTGTGTGCATTAAATTTATGAACATTTTATTTAATAGGCATGGGTGAAGAGTAAAGTTATCGACTGCCCGGTGTGCCGTGATGTAACCCACTTGGTGACTGGTGTCGCGGATTTGAAAAACAACCGTTACAGCTTGAAGCAATTGGAGAGCAAGCGAAATAAGAACATCGATAATTATATAGGGTGCGTACTTTTTTCGTTACGTTCTTTGAGCCTGTATGTTTCGCCATATGTAGGCTGATATCTTATCTATGTTCACTGCGTTGCTCTAAGATAAGGTATTGCTTGCTATTGCGTTCATTCACGAACTTCGCGGGCTAAAGACATTTTAAACCTTTCAGGGACTTCTTATGGTGCCTTCGCTGCGGTCGAACTGCCCAGATGGATTGTAGTACCTCTGCCCATAGCTTGCTAACTGTTAGCAGTAAGCAGATGCTTCAGGAGCTGATCCAGCTCAATGAATCAATACTCCAATGTAAGGTCAACTGGAGTCAAATCATAAATATCCGGCGTACTTTCCAGCAATCAAAACTTGATTGCGTTGCTAAAGCCATGAAAGCGGCCCTTAACGATATTAACTCCCTGAGCGAAGAAAACGAATTGCAGATGGCTAGAGCCGAGTCTCTACTTAACATTCATGAGAATTTCGGTCTGATCAACCGGGGTACGCTTAATATTGCTGAACGTAAAGCTCAGTACGCTTTGGGCGCCCAGGAATCAGAAGCAGTCCTAAGGGAGACCCGAGAAACCGTTAAGCAATTTAACGTTCTTCAAGACTGGGACTATCACCTGGTGGCTCGTAATGGCGTCACGTCTTGCAATTTCAATCTTGAATTTGATGAGAGCGATCCGTACAAGACAATCGCTGCGTTCGCCTTAACTACTTTCCTGAAGAATCGTTTGCCTGACTGTCAGTCCAACGGTGTGGTTGAGGCCAGTTTTGAGGCTGCGGCAGCAGTCGACCAGAAGCAAACAGTGAGGGATGCAAAAGCAGACGAATTCGTAACGGTGCCCGGAGGCAAGAATAAGAAAAAGGAATCCAATAACTACGCTACTGCTCTTAAACATCCGTAAGTATCTTCTAGAAACATAGTGTCTTGCATCCATCATGATTTACCTATATTCTTTTTGCAGCCCTTCTTCGGTATCCCGACCAATGTCCAGTTCCCAGAAAGGGTGCTACCTCGACATTGATGTTGACGGGAAGGCGTTTGGACGTGTAGTGGTACTGCTAGCGACCGATGTTGCACCGGAGATGTGCAAGGTTTTTATGAAAGCTTGCCGAGGACACGGTATCACCTATAAAGATACCAAGATTTTCCAGGTATTATTAATACAACTTACTTGATTTAGTTAAGTTAACATTTCAGTGGTGAATGTATATTCACAGACAAAGGAAAATGAATTCATTTGTGGTGGAAGTATGGAGGAGACCAAATTGCCGAAGCTTTACATCCCCGACCGGTCGACTATGAAAGACGAGCGCGGCGCGATTCGTATGAGACGTCGAGATGACGTCAAAGAGAAAGTCATTCTGGTATCCACCGAGTTTCATATCATCCTCAGCAAGGGACCGCAGTTTTCCTACCGGTTCACCACCGTTTTTGGCCGTGTCATCGAAGGCCTGGACGTGTGCGATGATATTAGCCATATCAACCCCATGACCACTGCTATCACCATCCGTGACTGCGGGGTACTATAAGGCCGCATGTTAGTCTCGATGGTACTCATCTTATGAGTTGAAGCTAGTAATGACTTAAGTATATACACACAGCTTATCGGGACCGGTTAAATGTAGTACATATATAACTAGTACTACATACCTCCCTATAAGATAAAGTTTATGGGATTGCGACTTCTACAAGGGTTTTGACATACTGCTTGTTTGGGGATCAATAAACGCTTAAACGATCTTTCTTGTGTATCATTTGTAAATTATGTATCAACTGACGATGTTGATCTGCCCATATTAAGTACACGGTTGCAAGGTAGTGTATCCTAGCTTCGGCTGTGCGGCTTGAATATACTGAAGCATTTAGCTCTATAGATTTTGGTTGATCCAAGTTGTTACTTTATTTAAGCACCTTCATCTGTTTCATTTAAAAATAGTGAATATATTTAGACGTATGGGAGTAGTTATAGAATAGTATATGTGTATACATGTATAGTACTTATAGTTAATTCACGCTCTGTGAGTACTTTGGCAGCTCCTTTTTACTTTCGCTCATTCCGGTATATACGTAACACAAAGGTACGTTAGTGACCGTAAGCGTCGTTAAATAACGGCACCAACGGTTACAGTACTCTTAACTCAAGCAGAGAAACTAGCTAAAACTAAATGAAGTTTTATTGAACACAGGGAGCTTATATACAGGAAACCTTAAACTTTACTTACGTAACAAAAGGGGAAACGTTAACTCCAACTGTTACCTGAAATCCAAAGGGACAAAACCCAACAGTTCGTTAATTGCGTCAAGTCTGGCCATCTAGCGAGCAGTTTTGTAGCTTCATAGATGATCTCACCCCGCCCGCAAGAAGCTTTCGGAGCACTTTTTTGGTAAACGAAGCTGTATCCCGGCCTTTGTCCACTTTTCTGAATCGGTGCGTCCCCGACATTGATGTTGGCGGGAAGGTAGTTTGGACGAGTAGTGGTACTGCAAGCGACCGATTAATCTTAACTTCAGGAACATCTGGTGTTACAGAAAGTTTATCAATAGTGGGACTACTTCGCGTCTTCAGGCTTTCACTTGCAGAGATATCGAAGGTATATTTTTTCAATACGAATTAAACTTGATACTTCAACTTTGTAAGGATTGACAAGACGCGACTTTCGTGGCCATTATCACCTGCATAAAGAAGAAAGAAACTGAGAATGAAGCAGCTATGAAAATGTTGTTTCACCTCTGGCTAGGAATGATTCAAATCTGAGCTGGATATCGATGACTGAATTGTGGAAAAGCATTGTAGAGGAAATTAAAATGTCGTTCAGCCATACACCAGCAAGGTCTCAGCCTAGTCAGCCTGCAGGTTCGGTACCATCGACGCCGCTCCGTTCCATCAGCAGAGATGTTTCACAAGTGGTATCTATGAAAACTTGTCCACTGTCAGTAATGTAGAATCTGTCACTGTTGTGCAAACAGGCCACAAATTTGATTCATATCTTCGATAACGAACCACTTGATGATCGGAGTCGGGTATTCCGCGGATCCTTCGATGGAAGGGATGTAGCAGTGAAACGCGTAGAGGATGTGCAGAAGAACTTTGAACGGGAGGTGGAGGCTCTGAAGAAACTCAACCATCAATTCATCGTCAGATATCTGTATAGTGAAAGCAGAAACAACGATAACTGGTTTGTCATTTTATATGGTCCGAGCTATCCTTTGGTCATGCCGAATGTAATCACATCAAATCACTTGATAATCTCGTAGGCTATACATCGCCGTCGAACTGTGTGCTGGAACACTAGAAGAGTATTTGACGGGAAAGAAACGTTCAGAGATAACCAAGAAGGAGATACTTCATCAAGTGGTTAAAGGAATGGAGTTCATTCACTCGGTTGGGATCTTCACCGTGACATTAAGCCGTCCAACATCCTGATTTCGAAACCAGACTTCCACAATCGCGTGTATGCCAAGATCGCCGACTTTGGGCTCGCGAAGAATGTCAAGGGGGATCCTAGTGATATTTCGGTGTCTGGTCATGGATCTTTCGTTGGTACCCTAAATTGGTTTGCTCCCGAGTACGAAAATTCCAAATCGGTTTCCTGGAAAGTCGACGTCTTTTCATTGGGTTCTGTATTCTTTTACACCTTATCCGACAGAAAAAAACCGTTTAAATACAATTGCATTGACGGGAAGTGGACGCTGGAGCCGCAAGTTTATTCCATTGATGAGCTGCAGGACGTCGAAGAAGAGGGTAAATCTCTCATCCAAGCCATGATTAGTACAGATCCAGATAAGAGACCCAACATGTCTGCCGTATTGCGTCACCCATTCTTATGGAAACCTAAGAAGAAGATTGAATTTCTCTTGGAGGTGTCTGACTATCTGAACAGACAACGCAAAAGTCCTGTTTGCAACAAACTGGAGAATCGATTCGCTGCAACTGTTGGGAAAAACTGGTTAGACCGACTGAAAGTTGATTGCGAACCACTCTGGAGAGAGTTGTCCAGACAACGAGGAGGTAATGCCAGTGAAGAGTACGATGGAAAGACAATGTTTGGCCTTCTTCGAGCTATTAGAAACATGGTAATATTACTTTCTGTACTTCCTACTACAATCATGTCTAGAGTTCGTATCAATTTTGTATTTTAGAAACACCATATTCGCGACAAAAGTAGAGAGCTTCAAGCAGCTGTGGGTAGAAAACCAGAAGAAATATACACCTTCTGGAATTCGTGGTACCCAAAATTGCTCCTGCACACGTGGGAGGTGTTCGAGGAATGCAAGAATGAAGAAGAATTTGAAGATTACTACTGCAACACATTTACTTTCATGCCTGACTGTCAGTTCAACGCTGAGATTCCGGCTAGTTCCGAGGCTGCAGCAGTTGGCCAGGTGCAAACAGTGAAGGATGCAAAGGACGACGAAATTGTGCATGTAGGCAGGAAGAAGAAGAAGGAAGCTGGTAACTACGCTGCTGCCCTTAAGCAAGGGTAAGTCAATTGCTTACCCTAACTAAATAAACACTTCAACAAGGCGACTCACCTCCACACGTGTAATGTCCACCTGCACTCGGTAAAAAATTAATTCTGTCGTTTCATGCAGCCCAAATTCGGTGAATACACCTGTATCCGGGCCTTTGTCCACTTCTCAGAAACTATGCTTCCTCGAGATGGATGTTGACGGGATGGCGTTTGGCCGGGTGGTGATACAGCTAGCGACCGCTGCTGCTCCCGAGATGTGCAAAGTATTTTCTCAAGCGTGTCGTGGACAAGGCATTACTTACAAGGACACCAAGATTTTTGACGTAATTCTAGCACGGTTATTTCTTCAGCATACTCGAACTTGTTTTTTTTTAATAATTATCTTGCATATGTATCCCCAGACCAGGGCAAACGACTCTATTTGTGGTGGAAGCTTTAACGAGACTAAGTTAACGAAGCCTTACATCGCCGACAAGTCGACTTTGCAAGACGAGCGCGGTGCGATTCGTATGAGAATAAGAGACGAAGGTGGTGTCAAAAAGATAGGCCGTCTGGTAACCACCGAGTTTACTATCATTCTCAGAAAGGAACACAAGGTTCGCCGGTATACCACCGTATTTGGACACGTCATCGAAGGTATCGACGTGTGCGATGAAATTAGCCGTTTCATCTGGAATACCAGAGTTGTCACTATCCGTGACTGCGGGGTACTACAAGCCTCTGATTAAAGTCTCGAAACCACTAATCTTGTCAGCTAAAAGTTGCGGTGACTTAAGCATAGCTGAACTGGACCGATAAAAAAGTATATTAGTAAATATATAGTCAGTAGAATTACTTACCTCCCCAATGAGATAAGAACTGGGACTTTATTTTCATGGATATGGTTTTACTTGTGGGACTTGTATCGTTAAACATGTATGTCTTGTTCGGGGATCAAATAAACATGTAATCAACATAGATTTATGTGAAGATACTGCTATACTCCGACTAAATAGGCAGCGCTCCCAAGCACTCATGACGCTGTGAAGAACGCACTTAGCTCTGTCGCACTTAATAATTAGTTGACCTCGATTCAAATCAATTGCTTCGTTATTAAACACCGTTGATCTGTCTCACTAAAATTCTGGAAGCCGTTTAGTCTTTGGGAAAGCGTTATACACATTATGTACTGTACAAGTTTATGTATAGCATAGTTACCTTATTGTGAACTGTAGAATTACATTGGTACTACTTACTATTCTTTCATTACTTTAGATTCACCTCCTTGGAACAACTGAGCAGTCTAATTTGAAAGCATGCAACGGTTTTGCTAGATATTTATATAATGACACTTTTAACTTGTTTCCGCTCTGTTGATTTCGAATGGGTTTGGCACTCCGAAGGTTCATTTATCCTTATCGCAAAGATCACAAAGTATTAAAAGCTGATGACGGGTTTCAATCGACAGCAGGGGTGTATTTTACTTTATCCGGGGATTCGTTTTTTCTTATCACAAAGATTATAAAGTCTTAACGAATGATAGAGTCGGCTCTCAGCGGGTTTCCATTCACGTGACCATCTTCCTCCAATATGGCCGCCACTTACACTCATTTTGACGGTGATTCTGAGGGCCCGTTGCAAACGATCATTTGCCCAGAAGGGTATGGTACTGCAGACCGTCTTCCCAGGTTTCTGGAACTTACTCGTACTTTCTGCCCGAAGTGCAACAAGGTGAGGTCATCTTCAAGATATGTGACATTCAGCGACATCTGGCGGTTAAGTCTTGAAAGCTAGTTTGCGATTGTAGTTGAAACTAAGCTTCCAGTTCATGCAGACCTTCATGGAAATTAACTTCTGATCTTCTGTCTAACAGATGTGTGTGAAGAACGTGAGGTTATCGACTGTGCACTACGCCGCGTTATGTAGGCCACTCGGTGATCATAGTTTCGCAGTTTTGATAACCAACCGTTACATCCTGAGGCTCTTGAAGATCGGCAAACGGAATAAGACATTGGCATTGCTGGCCCTGTATAAAGTGTGTAAAGCGAGGGCAGTCACACCTCGGGCATACTACTGTTTTGAAGGAGTACCTTGATCCACAGGCATCTTTACTCGGTACAGGCTAGAGCAATACAGAAGGATTCTTGCTAGGGAAAGTTCATCGCTTATGGCACCCACGTTTTCAAAGATATACCAGAAAAAAATCCAAGTATGTAGAACTTATAGCACTTTATATGCTAGTACAGTTTTGTCTAAATCGGTTTGTTAGTTTTCCCCAAAATAAAATTCTATAGCTAAGAAAAACCAAAATTTCCTGCCATTCAGAACCCTTTTGACAAGAATCTGCTATTTAAAAGAATCATTTAGCATTATATTTGGGTTACGGTATAAAACGGTTGGGTTAGATAAGTGGGTAATTAAACATAAATAAGTGCAAAGCAAAAAGAAGGCAAGATGTGAACCTGACCGGAACACAACTGGGCAATTTATTTCGAAAGTGTGTATGTTTTGCCAAATATGTATGTACGGACACTTTCGATTTGTTTCCGCTCGGCTGATTTTCAATGGGTTTGGCACTTTCCTATTTAACGTTTAACATTATTGTTGTTTTTTCCAAATCTCAAATCAGATAAAATGCACTTTGCTTTCACGTTTCTGATAAAAATCATCGCAATTTAGATAACAGTTTCACGGAATAATCGGTTTAGCGATACTTACAGTAAAGTTAACCATAGGTAGATGGATAGATGAATATATAGATCGGTAGGTAATTAGGTAGGTAGGTAGATTGGTAGATTGGTAGATTGGTAGATAGGTAGTTACCACAATGCAATTACAGACTAAATGCACCGTGAAGGTGAGAACGTGCGCGCGCGTTTTTCCGCGCCATATCTCGGAACAAATCGAAATTTAGCGTTTCTAATCGACTTCCACCGAAATGACGAAAAAAAAGGAAACTTAATTACAATCCACGACCTTAGAAGAAAAATTATAGAAACTATCATTCGTCTTGGCCTTCGATGGACTCTCGTTTTGTCCCGCTAAACCCATCGACCGTGTCCTCACCCTGACTGTCAGTATAAAAAGCCCCTCGCAACTGGACAATCCAGCATCACTCCACCATTAGCCAGAGCAAGCAAGTCCCCAAGCGCACATTCTACAAACTTACAAAATGATGACCAAATTCACTGTAACTACTTTTAAACGCCAGAAACTGTCAAACTATTGAATTCGTCTCTTGTTTTCGCAGGTTGTCCTGGTTGCCGTCGTCTTGGCCGTTGTCAGCAGCGCCCCTAGCGGCTACTACCCGAACTACGCTCCGGCTAGCTACGGAGCAGCGGTGCCCGCCCTGCCGCCCTTCGGGGCCCCTGCGGTTCATCCTGCCTATGGTTATGGCTATGGAAACAACGGTTACGTCACTGCTCTAAGGTATAACCAACAACATAATTTAGAACGTTAAGTATACTACAATATTGCTGCCCGAAATTTGGGCGAGTCTGTTACCAATTGACGATTTTTTTATTCTTTCAGATATGAATCTAATGTGCACAGCCCGTACCGCGTCGACTCGGCTTACGCTTACCAGGTTGACGGACAGTCTGTTCAAGTAGCCCGTGTTGCGACCCACTGAATCTCGCACAGTCTATGATACAATTATGTCGCTCTGATATTTAAGAAAAGATTATGAAATACAATGAACGGCCTTTTCTCTAAACCTGAAGTTTCTCTTCAGTTGCCCTAGTGCAAACAAATGCTACAAACTATAGCAATAAACTTCTTATAAACCGGGGCAACGATACGTTGCATGTTTAGGTGATAGATTATTATCTTGACCGTACATTTCAACTTTTACATTGCTTTACTGAACTTGACTTCCGAGTCCGAGTCCGTATTGGCTGCCCCACCTTCGCAGGGTTTCGAACCCGAGGCTCCTGGTCAAACGGGAGGGCCATATCCCGGCCCTGTTTCGGTGATAGAAGTTAACTGCAATCAAGTATGCTGGTATCACCATTATAAGAGTGAATAATCCAAATGTATTCACATCAAAAGAGTTAAAGATAATTATAAATCATCTATCTGGAAGACGGTTGTTACAAGTAAAGTAAAGAAGTAATCTGTGTGCTCAGCTATGTTACAGCCTTGCATATTCTAGGTTACCATAAACGTTCCTTAACTTGGGATTATAAGAAGTTCAATTCTCTTCGAAATCTGCAAGTTCGAGCTAAGCGAAACATACAATCAAACCACTTCATCCATGTCCTCAAACGTTGCAAATTATACTGGCCAAGTCCTATTAAAAGAAAAGCTCATCTAATAACAAACCGGACAAACTTGACTATTACAAAGAAACCCAGATAATAAAACCCTGGCGTTTGCTACGCCAATACTAAGCAAAGTTGTTTGCGGTAATAATTCTGAAAGTAACGAAGTACTGACACGCAGATAAGCAATCTTAAAAAATCCACCAAAAGGGAGTGGCAGGCAGTATTCAACAATGCGCGTGCCTGCGTTACGGATCTTTTCACTCATGACAAAGTTTTATCAGCAGAACTAAGTAAAGCGTGAAAGGTTGAAACTGAATTCAAAAGTCATACCAAAAAAAGAGAACCTAAACAACAATAGAAATGTACAGCAATGTGCTCCAAAGTTTTGATCTGCCCTGTTGATTTTCGCTTCAGAGCTTTTACTGTTCACCCTGCTGCTGGCCAACTATAAGTAAAGGACACAAAATTTGGTTTCAGCATCAGTCACCCACAAGCCTCACATTGAAGGAAACCAAGTGCCCAACAAACTTACCAACTATAACAAAATGATGACCAAAATCAGCGTAAGTTATTTGAGCATTAGCTGCAGGTTAAAGTATATTAAACTTTAACTGCAAATTTAACGTAAGGATATACGTTAATCATTGGATTGTTAACAAGTATGTATTGAACGACTTGTTGCCTCTATGTTTAGATTGCCATCTTCCTCGCCGTTGTAGCTCTTGCTAGCAGCGCCCCTAGTGGCTACTACCCGAACTACGCTCCAGTCAGTTACGGCGGAGCGGTTCCTGCTTTGCCGCCCTTCGGTGCCCCTGCCGTTCACCCTGCTTACGGTTACGGATACGGAAACAACGGATACGCAACTGCCTACAGGTAAACACTACTCAGCATACTTACAATACTGAACAGATATAAAGCTAATGTATACGAATCAAAAGGTACGAGTCGAACGTGCACAACCCGTACCGTGTGGACTCTGCCTACGCCTACAAAGTGGACGGACAGGCTGTTCAAGTTGCCCGCGTTAACACTCACTAATACAGCTGGATGTTATGACTACTTACTTGCTTCCCCATGACAATTGCGAATACCCACTGAAAGAGAAACTCTGTATAGCCTGAAATTAAGAACTGTAATAAAATTTATGAGGAAAACTTGCGTGGTTACAAAATTACAAAGACAATAAAGTTCACCTTAAGTACACAGTACGTTTAAAACTCTTCGGTTTCATAGCAACGCTACTTCCTGCTTCCTGATTATGCCAACTAATCGAGTACTATGCGTGTTTACAAGAGCCTCCAATCATTTATTCTGGTGGCAACCTTCCTGATGACTAGAGTGTTCTAGGTTGAACTACCACTGCTGGTAGGTAATCTATATGCTGTATAATCTATGTAAAAGTGAGGGAGACATGTACTGAAAAACGAGAAATTTAGAAGTGCTTTGTACCAATTACTTCTTTATATCCAACCAACATACAATTTTAGCCTACAATCCAAATAAGAACGTTGGAATCAATTAGAAGAGAGTGCAAGAAATACATTTCAACAGCAGAGTTTCTTCCTGTGCAAGGGTAGTTGAAAATGAAACTGCAGAATAGTACTTCCAAGTCCTAAATCTATATAAACGCTAGGTACCTTTAAGTGCTTCGTTCCACTTCTCTGTAGTAGATCAATGGTTGGTAGAAAGCACGCCTACTGAACTTCATCTCAATACCGAAGCTGCTGTCATCATCTGGTGACAAACCAATCGTACACAGCCGCTGGACATATCCCATGTCTATCTCAAGCGATAAACACGACCTACGTCAAAATTTCTGTACCTATTCGTACGGTTACCGTTGACCTTGTAACTCCTTAGATGTCGGGTTTCTAATGCTATCTAATTTAATTTAATTTTACAACTTTTACAGCGTAAAGTGAGTTAGAATCAACTCATCAATATATACCTATCCCCGTCTTCGTTTACAGCTCTTTTGATTAGCTTTCATTATTGCTAAACGCCTAAGTGAAGGGAACTTAGATTTAAAGTAAATTTTGCGTGAAAAAGTAATTTATAAAGTACTTGTCTCTTATTAGAGTTGCACCGAGAAGCAGATAAATCTGCGGCTGTTCAGTCAACCTTGATGCTGAAAGCGCCATGAAGGGAGCGGGTGCCAACGTGTGGACGTGTTTTTCCACCGGGTATCTCAACGCAAACCGAAATCCAGCTTTTCTAATCAGCTTTTTTTGCGTTTCAGAAACAGAAAAGGAAACTTTAATTATTGTCCACGACCTGTAAAAAATATAGAAACTCGTGTATTCGTTTTTGTCCTTCGAGCTCTCTTGTCCCGGTAAGTCTATCGACCGTGTCAATCTCACTGCTGCTATAAAAGCTACTCCAACCGGACAATCCAGCATCACTTCACCGTTTGCCAAGAACAAGCATAAGCTCATTTAAACGATACCTAATCGTACTAAGAAATGATGACCAAATTCACTGTAATTACATTGGTTTCATTGAGTATTTTAACGAGCTTCTAACTTAACTAAACTTAATTTGAAATAGTTCGTCCTGGTTGCCGCAGTCTTGGCCGTTGTCAGCAGCGCCCCTAGCGGCTACTACCCGAACTACGCACCGTCTAGTTACGGCGCAGCGGTGCCCGCCCTGCCGCCCTTCGGGGCTCCTGCAGTTCACCCTGCTTACGGTTATGGCTACGGAAACAACGGCTACGTCACCGCTCTGAGGTAAAACAATAAGCTGAAAATGTTATTACTGCACTATTCCTTCAGCCGGTGGCTATTACTGCCCGAACGTTGGGCGAGTTTATCAATTCTGGTTGACTTTAGGTACGAATCCAACGTGCGCAGCCCGTACCGCGTCGACTCGGCTTACGCTTACCAGGTTGACGGACAGTCTGTTCAAGTAGCTCGTGTTGCCACCCACTGAACCTCGTCCATTACACAACACATAAATCTTACTCTTGATATTAATTAAAGACTGAATGTGAATCACAATAAATGACCTTTTACTCTAAACCTACTTTTTTAAAAAATCATTTCTGGTCATGCACACATGATGAATGAATCCTGCGTGTGTCAAACGCAACACTCGGGCTAACTTGAACCACATTCTTCGTATTGCTTTAACCGCTTCGCCAATTAACTAATAACGAATGCGTCGTTTACGAATCCAACATAATGCATAATGTTAGAATTGTACTTGTAATGGAAGCCTTCTGAAAATATGAAAATCTTTCTCCCTAAAAAAAAGTCCTTGTATAAATTAGCTGCATGTTTACAAATGTGGAACCATATGTTTCAGATAAATGTATGTGCAGCTCATATATACATACATATGTGCGTACAGATTGCTTATATCAAATAGCTATTTCATATTATATCTAATCTACAACAGAAGTGAAGCGCCGCATTGTTTTACAAACAATAGTGAACAGATTATTCACTGCTCTACCCAAACACTATTAATTCAGTAGGCTTTCCTCATAAATCTCTCTCCTCAACTACCAACTACCAGCTTCTAGCTACCGGCTAACAACTATTAATTCCTTAACTAATTGACTACTGAAGTGCTACAAAACCTTGCTTGGACATGCAGTGGCTTAATTCTGCTATTCAAGTAGCACTGAAACGATACCCAAATATCGATTTGTCGATTGCTATCGTTCATATTAATTGGTTAACTACATTAAACTCACTTTCAGCTAAATATAACTAATCCAGCTATCGAGACGTAATTTACAAACAAAAGAGAGTGGCAGTATGATATATCGATGCGCCTATTTGCGCTACGAATTTTTCCACTCGTGACAATATGAGATAAGTCAAGCGTGAAAGGTTTTAAGACTCGTTCCAAATTCATATCGAAAAATGAATAACATAAACAGCAATAAAAACCTACAGCAATGGCCTCCACCTTGCGATCCGCCCCGTTGATTACGCCCAAATAACTTTTACTGTCGACTCAGCTAACTATAAATAGTGACACGATATCTGATTCCAGCATCACTTGCCAACAAGCCTCACATCAAGGAAACCAAGCGCCAAGCAAAGTTGTCAATTCACAAAATGATGATCAAAGTCAGTGTAAGTTGATGGAGTAACGCTAATGTAGGTTAAGGTTTACTTACTAGACTATCTTTAACAGTTAGTTTAAGGATCTGTTAAGCACTGGGTGTATTGAACGATTCGATCCTTGTATGTTTTTAGATTGCCATCTTACTCGCCGTTGTAGCGCTTGCTAGCAGCGCCCCTAGCGGCTACTACCCGAACTACGCTCCAGTCAGTTACGGCGGAGCGATTCCTACTCTGCCGCCCTTCGGCTCTCCTGCCGTTCACCCTGCTTACGGTTACGGGTACGGAAACAACGGATACGTAACTGTCTACAGGTAAACACTGCTCAGCACATACGTATGATACTGAACAGTTATAAAGCTAATACATACGAATCAACAGGTATGAATCGAACGCGCACAACCCCTACCGTGTGGACTCTGCCTACGCCTACAAAGTGGACGGACAAGCTGTTCAAGTTGCCCGCGTTAACACTCATTAATGTGTAGCTGGATGTAAAAAACTACTACTTGCTCCTCCATGACAACTGCGAATATTCACGTGAAAGAGAAACTCTGTATAGCCTGAAATTTAGAACTTTAATACATTTCAAGAGGAAAAACTGAATGGTTCCACATTTACGACGATAATAATAATATAATGTGTTAAGTTTTGAAAGGCAATATCTACGCAGGTACTCTAACCTGTCGTTTGTTAAACCTAGTTATGTGGATTGGACATTATGACTTCTTTCTGAATATGAAAAGGTTCTATTCACATATGCAACACACTTTTCAAATGGAGTAACTGAGATTCCTCCCCTTATGCAGTATACCTTCCAATGAGAAGAGTATACCAAGCAATACATCCGAAATTCCTATTCATTGCGTAGACAAATCACAACCTAGTTGCAACCACTAATCGCGAGCACTGCATGTTAACAAGAACCTCCATGACCGTTTACTCTAGTAGTAACTAGTTGCTAACGCAAAGACAACTAGGTACTCATGGCAAACTGTCTTTGAAAACCGAAGGAAACGTACATATTCAATATTGCTACGTTTCCCACTGGTCCTTACACAACTTAAGTGGAATTCTAACGGCCAAACATCCACCGGCAAAAAAACCGGTTGTGTCATCGACACTGTACGCGTCTCAACTGGCCCTACTCGCTCACATTTAAACTGATCGTAAAACATTATAGCCCATTACGTAACACTCAAAAATTGGAGAATAATTATCAGATTTTTAACTAAGTTATCCCTACCATGAAAAAATAATTGAATAGTAGCTCAACCTCTTTTATTTGAGTTACACCAAGACACAGATACATCTACAGTTGCAATAACAGTTGAACATATAATTAAGACTTATAAAGTTAAGATGACGTACGGTAAATGTTCATGCTGAAGGCAACGTGAAGAAGTAAGTGTGAATGCATGACACAAATCAAAATTAGCGTTTCCAATCAGCTTTTTTTCAGATATAGAAAAGGAAAATTTAATTAATGTCTACAACCTTTGAAAAACAAATTATAAAGAAACTCATATTCATTTTTGTCCTTGGGCTCTCTATTTTTGCCCCAGTAAGTCAACCGACCGTGTCACTCTCACTGCTGCTATAACAGCCACTGGAACCGGACCATTCAGCATTACTTCACCATTTGCCAAGAACAAGCAAGCTTCTTTTCCACGATACCTAATCGTACTAAGAATGATGAACAAATTCACTGTAAATTACATATTAATATCATTAGGTTATTTAAACGAACTTTTGATTGAACTAGATTGAATTTTGTGTAGTTCGTCCTGGTGGCCGTAGTCTTGGTCGTTGTCAGCAGCGCCCCTAGCGGCTACTACCCGAACTACGTACCTGCTACTTACGGCGCAGCGGTGCCCGCCCTGCCGCACTTCGGTGCACCTGCCGTTCACCCTGCTTACGGTTACGGATACGGAAACAACGGATACGTAACTGCTTACAGGTAAACACCATTCAGCATACTTATAATACTGACCAGCTATAAAGCTAATATATACGAATCAACAGGTATGAATCGAACGTGCACAACCCCCACCGTGTGGACTCTGCCTACGCCTACAAAGTGGACGGACAAGCGGTTCAGGTTGCCCGCGTTAACACTCTTTAATGTAGCTGGACGCAAAGACTACTACTTGCTTCTACACGACAATTACGAATACCCACTGAAAAGAGAAACTCTGTATAGCCTGAAATTAAGAACTGTAATAAATTTTATGAAAAAACACATTTACAAAGGTATATTATTATATCTTACTGAAATTAGTATTGATAAACGAGTTTCAAAGTTATTGTACGATCAACTGAAACGAGTCGAAAGTGCTGCAACTCTTACCGTGTGAACCCTGCCTACGAATACAAAGTGGACGGACAAGCGATTCAAGTTGTCAACACTGCTGGACGTAAACGCAGATATTTGCTGTTTTATGACAATTCCAATGCTCATAACGTAAGAAAACTCTGTAAATGGCCTAAAATTACGAATTTCAATAACTTTAAAAAAAATAAACACACTGATTGCTTACACTTACGGAGATACTGACTGGTAAACAAGTCTGACTTATAAGAATAGTTGTATCGATATTAGTCAAAGGAAGGTTTAAGCTCAAACTGATAAGATTCCGACTGTAAAACACCCAACTAGAACCAGCTGTAACACACACAAATTTGGCTGTGGTAATCAAGAGAGATTGTACAAGACAAATCATGTACGTTTACATGATTGTTAATTATGCAGGTCATGGTGACAGTTTTGGGCCTATCTTCGTGCGAGTTACTTGCATGTATTCCAAAAATACACTTGAAACTCTTCAAAATCATTTCTAATCTAATCGTTTAGAATTATTTAATCAGTCTAAGTGTTAAACCATGTTTACGCAAGACCGAGAATCGCAATTCAAGTACCATTTTTCAATCAAAGAGTGCAAATTCACAGCTTGAAGTGATGTGTTCCAAGCCTTATAAGATTAAGACGCCCGTTGAAATATGTATCAACATAATCGCAAAGTGTTTCAGATTGTTTTGCAAGTCGATAATCAGGTCAGTGATGATGACTTCCCAGTACGAGTAGAATTCGCTAATGTTCCCATAAGTTTCACTCTGCATATGTCACTGATAACATTTCTGCAGAAGTGGTGATTATATTGAACTACAAAGAAATTATTAACTGAGAAGTAATGTACGCGTGCGTTTTCCCCCGTCATATCTCTTGGTAAATCGACGTCTTGGCTTTTCCTAATCGAGTTTTACTGTTTAAAAAAGGAAAGGAAATCCAATTATAGTCAATCGACCTTAAAAAATTACGTAGAAACTCATTCGTCTTGGCCTTCGACTCTCGATTTTTTCCTGTTAAATCTACCGACCGTGTCACAGTCTCGCTGTAACTATAAAAGCACCTGCGACTGGACAATCCAGCATCACTCCAACAATTGCCAATAACAAACAACTTCTGCAGAGGCTATTACCAACTTTACAATATGATGGCCAAGTTAACTGTAATTTAATTACCCTCATCAAGTACTGGAATGAGCTTTTGATCAAATGGAATTGTTAATTATTAGATGATCCTGATTGCCGTCGTCTTGGCTGTTGTCAGCAGCGCCCCTAGTGGCTACTACCCGAACTACGTTCCGGCTAGTTACGGCGCAGCGGTGCCCGCCCTGCCGCCCTTCGGGGCCCCTGCGGTTCACCCTGCTTACGGCTATGGCTACGGAAACAACGGCTACATCACTGCTCTAAGGTAAGTTACCATTTGGAGTCTAACACTATCAAGTACACGTTTACTTGAGCTATGTACAATACTATTACGAGGGTATAGCCGCAACTGCCCGAAATTCTGGACGGTTTGTTACAGTTATTGCCTTCTTTGCCTGCTTACAGGTACGAATCTAACGTTCGCAGCCCATACCGCGTCGATTCGGCTTACGCTTACCAGGTTGACGGCCAGTCTGTTCAAGTGGCTCGTGTTGCGACCTATTAAATCTTGTGCAATGTATGACCTGATGTATTGATATTAGAACCCAATAAACAGCATTTTAATTAAAGGACGTACTAATTTATTTTATAGTTGTAAGCACCATAACTTGCTCTCTCGCAGTTGGCAAGTACCAAGAAAATTTACATTACACAACAGCGGAACTTTAACAACTTCAGTCGAGACATCGCCATGATTATAGAGCATTATGTGAAACAAACAAACGAGCGTGTAGTTTGTTCTACGGTACTATAGCAAACCTCCACTTCTTAATAACTAAAGAAAAGCTAGAACAACGGACAATTGCTAACTTAAAAAAGTTTGGCTCCTTTGTTTGGTAAATGTCTGGGGAAATCAGTTTAGACATCTGCGTAGACGTTTTAACGAGGGCCCAAGTATGCAAGCTAGAGCAGAAGACTAGTCTTCCGAATGGTGGGGAATCATGGAAAAGCTATCCTTCAGGATTTTACTTTGGCGAAACATGACGAAGAGATTCAAACGAGACTTTTAACAGGATTTCAACTACTATTAGTTTCACACTTCGCATTTTTCTGGTTGCTATACCTTTGTAAATGTGGGATCGATAAGCAGTCAACTTCTGCTCAGCAAGAACCCTGTTATTACGTAACACTATAGAACACTATAAAGCTGGCTTTTAAATTAACTTATAATCTAAATGTACCTTTTACCTGTACGTACTGATCATATAGGTTTTTCGCAGGAATTTTTAGTTAAACTAAGGAGTCTAAATCTTCGCATTTGTCCTTACGAACATGTGAAACATGCGAATTCAGCACATTAACACATAAGTGCACATTGTTATTTAGTTAAATGACATTCAAGCGATGAACTATAGTTTGGCAAGGGCTCAACTAAAAGACGTAAGGACTTTCAAAGAAACGACACAAAAGGGAGTGGCAGAATTCAATTACATGCACGTGCTCGCCCTACAAGTCTTTTCACTCATGACAGAGTTTTGTCAGTAGAATAAATAAAGCGTGAAAGGTTAAGACAGTGTTTAAAGCCATGTAGAAAAACTTAACAGCAGTAGAAATCTTACAGCAATGTCCTCCAAGTTCTGATCTGCCCTGTTGATTTTCCCTCCAGGAACTTTTACTGTGTACCATGCTGGACAGGTTGTATGTATAAATAAAGGACGCGAATGTTGGTTCCAGCATCAGTTTACCAACAAGCTGCACACCAAGACGAACGTACTGTCCAACACGTATATCCCACCCGAAAAATGATGACCAAAATTAGCGTAAGTAAAGTTTGCCTTCCAATTCATGTTTTACTAAATGATTCTTTTATTCAATGGATGAACGAGTATTTGTTCAACGGTTTATCGCTATCATGTTTAGATTGTTATCGTCCTCGCCCTTGTGGCTCTTGCCAGCAGCGCCCCTAGCGGTTACTACCCGAACTATGCTCCGGTCAGTTACGGTGGACCGGTTCCTGCTTTGCCGCCCTTCGGTGCCCCTGCCGTTCACCCTGCTTTTGGTTACGGATACGGAAACAACGGATACGTAACTGCGTACAGGTAAACACCATTCAACATACTTATAATACTGACCAGCTTTATTACTAATACATGCAAATCAACAGGTACGAATCGAACGTACACAGCCCGTACCGTGTGGACTCTGCCTACGCCTACAAAGTGGACGGACAAGCTGTTCAAGTCGCCCGCGTTAACTCTCATTAACACACCGCTGGATGAAACCGATGACGACCATGACAGTTGCAATACTCATTACGATTAAACCAAAACTTATATGATCCACACGAAGAATTTAATAAAAAAATGTAAACTGTAGTTTGCATTACCTTATTGCTACTGACACGTGCAAAGATCCCACAGGATTTCAATAGTAATAATTCATTGAAGCCGTATACCTGGTGTTATAAAACCCTGTATTGCCTTAAGTTAGAACAGTATATGATCCAACCATAGGCCAACATTTATGTAAACTTAACAGATAACGTACATAGCCGTTTTATGTGACGCTTCAAAGAACTCATTGGTCATCGACTCGTCCGTCTGGCATGAGAAATCATAAACGATAGGTGAAATATAGTCCTTGTATTTACTGCATGTCCTTTTGCTGTATATAGATTACCCACACCAGATAGCATAATCCTTCTGTTCTACCGAACTGCGTAATATTTCTACTTCCCAACTATAGTTCCAAATCCAACCAACATATATACGTAACAACTGAAAAGCCAACACGAAACCTCAAACTAATCGTACTTAGCGACTGAAAGTAAATGAATTGCAGTAGTAATCTTCAAATCCTTCTTCGTCCTTGCATTCCTCGAACACCTCCCACGTGTGAAGGAGCAATTTTGGGTAGCGCGAATTCCAGAAAGTGTAATATTCTACTGGTTTGCTACCCACAGCTGCAAGAAGCTCTTCAGTTTTCTCGCGGAGATGGTGTTTCTGAAATTTAAAAGCGAAAAGAACTCAACCCACTGGTTAGACATGATTAGTACGGAGTAAGAAAGTAGCATTACCGTGTTTCTTATGGCTCTAAGAAGGTCAACGATTGTCATTCCATTCATGTACTCTTTGATGGTGTTGTTTTTCTGTGGTTTGACAAACTCTTGCCAGAGCACTTCGCAATCGTCCCTCAGTCTGTGAAGCCAGTTTTTTCCAACAGTTTCATCGAATCGCTCCTCCAGTTTCTCGCCAACGGGATCAGGGCTCACCTTTTTACGTTGTCCGTACAGGTAGTCGGACACATCCAAAAGAAATTCGATCTTCTTCTTAGGTAACCAGAAGAATGGATGACGCAGTACGGCAGACATGCTGGGTCTCTTATCTGGATCTGCAGCGATCATGGCTTGGATGAGGGCCTTGCCTTCTTCTTCGACGCCCTGCAGCTCGTCACTGGAATGAACTCTCGGTTCCATTATCCACTTCCCCTCAATGAAGTTATAGTTAAACGGCTTCCTTCTCTCGGAAAAGGTGTAGTAGAACACAGAACCCAATGAGAAGACGTCGACTTTCCACGAAGCCCCTTCGGGTTTTTCATGAAGCAACTCTGGAGCAATCCAGTCGATGGTACCGATTATTCCAGAGCTGGACTGCGAAAAGTCTCCCACTTCACCCTTGACATTCTTTGCGAGCCCGAAGTCGGCGATCTTGGCATACACCCGATTGCGGAAGTCTGGTTTCGAAATCAGGATGTTGGACGGCTTGATGTCACGGTGAACGATCCTTGCCGAGTGGATGTAATCCATTCCTTTAACCACTTGATGAAGTATCTCCTTTTTGGTTATCTCTGAACCTATCTCTCCCGTCAAGTAACCTTCTAGTGTCCCAGCACATAGTTCGACGGCGATGTATAGCCTACGAGATTATCAAGATGTGATTACGTATGACATGACCAAAGGATAGCTAGGACCATTTAAAAAATGACAAACCAGTTCTCGTTGTTTCCGCTGCCACTACCCAGATATCTGACGATGTAGCGATGGTTGAGTTTCCGCAGAGCCTCCACCTCCCGTACAAAGTTCTTCTCCTTCTGTACGCGTTTCACTGCTACATCCCTTCCATCGAAGGATCCGCGGAATACCCGATTCAGAGCGTCAAGTGGGTCGTTCTCGAAGATATGAATCCCATTTGTGTAGACCTGTTTGCACAAGAGGGACAGATTCTACATTACTGACACTGGACATGTTCTAATACGTATACTTCTTGTGAATCAACAGGTTCTCTCCTGGTAGAACGAATCGGTGTCGATGGTACCGAGCTTGCCGGCTGACCGGCTTGAGGCATCGATAATATTTCGTTGAGAGACCTCCGCATGTCTGACATTGACCATGCTCCCGATGGTAGCTGTTGCGAATCTTCACCTTCCCTAAAAGGACGAACTGGTGTCGATAGTACCGAACTCGCGGACTGCTGATTAGTTTGAGACCTCGGTGGCGTCTCGTTGAGCGACCTGTTGCTTTCCTCTACAATGCTTTTCCACGATTCAGGCATCGTTATCCCACTCAAATTGGGATCATCCCTAGCCAGGTGAACCAACATTTTCCTAGCTGCTTCATTCTCGGCTTCCTTCTTCTTGATGCTGATGCCAGTGGCCACGAAAGGCACGCCTTTTTGATCCCACACAGAGTTGAAGGATCAAGTCTATAATCTACACCTTTACGTGCTGAAAAATATACCTTCAATAGTTACACTGCAAGTAAAGACCGGAAGAGGTGAAGTAGGTCCACTTGAACTTGCTGTAACACATGATTGCAAAAGTTTAATTAACACTAGCAAAGTCGACATATAACTTGACAAGTGACACGACACACGAGTATACCATCTCTTGTTTCTTTTGTATCAAAGACGGGGATTTTCAAATGCCTGTTCCTTGCTTGGTACTCGAGAAGTTTCCCTTTGAAGTTAAACGAGTTATTAGATGACATCTTCCAATTCCGGATGTTTCGACAAAATTTAGTTTCTAAGGTTCGTTCTACAGCGAACCGTCCGGATCGACTTGGTGACTGCACTTGAGTGATATAAGTTGATATCAGGTACCTGGTTATACTGGACCCCCCTGTATAGTTTATCTATATACAGGACTATGTTTTAATTGTATTTGAAACAGCAGATAAGTGAAATGGATGGAATGCGATAAAGGATAAAAAGAGTTTGTTTGCAGTTTTAGTCACGCTTCGGGTATATCTGTATTTTTTCCGCTTATTGAATGTTATTAGTATCATACATTATACTTATTTCTTTTGTTTTCTTTTAATATATTATAACGATTACGTATTACTGTGATGCGAATTTTTCACTCAGTTTAATGATAAATTTCCAACTGACGTAAATAGTTTCAAAAAAACTTGCTAGGGGGCGTGAAGTTTTCAGCCAAAATTTTTATTTGATCCCAGTCATCTAAAGAAAGTGCAGATTCAGACCGCCAGGTGGCGAATCACGCGAACACTGCGCGTTTCCCTTCAAAAACCTGAAGGTCAAAGGTCACTGGAAAGTGCGCCGACAAAGGCCGCCCTCAAACCGCCGAATGATTTCGAGTGGCTCTAATAAATAAGTTGTTTACCGTCGACCCACATTCAAACTGCAATTCTGAATCAAAATTCTACGACATGCCTCCATTATTTTTCCTGCTCCACCTATCAATCATACAGTTCCTTGCAAACATCTCTATTGCCATATTCGAATTTTAAGGATCGTATTAGAACAATATTCTGTTAAAGGACAAGAGAAACGTGAAAATGAAGGAATCCGTTGAGAAATGATGTTGTTTAGGTCATCTTTTCAAAAGCGTCCAGCCATGAAGGGAAACGATTCCAAGTTTAGATAAGAAACCATAAAGATTTCTCCTACAATCTCTGCCTTCTTTGTGTGTCTACAAGGGCTGGAGGGGTTGGTAACCCTGCAAATAACAAGGGAAATCAAATTATCCCCAAAAAATCAACCAGCATTACTCATTACCGATACGCAAGCTGCTCACTGAAAGTGTTAAAGTTGAATTCTTCCGTATAAATAAACTTGCATTCCTTGTATACGATGTTTTCTAACTGAATAAGAATCCCCGAGGCGATGTTGAAGCTCTCAGGGAGAGGGCGAGTTGACCTTCAAGCGGTTATTTATCTCTGGCAAACTCTTGAGAACCTCTTGGTTTGCATTGTCAGGCAGGGTACGCAACGATTCTTCAAGATACGCGAAAATTCTCAGCTTATTCACAAGAATCTGGTAAACGTCGCATCCTCAAGTGAAAAACCGTTGCAGCATTAGCCATAGTGGTTTTTAAAAGATACTAAAACGAGGGTTTTCTGAGTCTGGAATCACGTAATACATCAGACGGTTCTGGTTCTAACTTGTACCGAATCCTTTATCAACCTATGCCGCATTGAATTATTCATGAGCCGTCTGGATATTCGTCGGTATATCTTGTTATTTCCATTGTCTTCTTTAACATTTAGGACTGGGGAGAGACAAAAGTGAATGTATTCTGCTCACTTTCGAGAAATTAATACCAGTGAAAACGTGAGAAAATCTCAGAAGCGTGGGAGACATGGCTGCATTGAATCTCAAGTAAAAACCGAACCGCAGATTTGACTTTCCACCCAAAACCGCATGGAAACTCAGACAAACGAAACCTTTTCCATTGAAAAGGATACAAAGTAAAACACCAAGCAACAAATTAAGCAAATAAAAGATACATCTGAAAGGATGCCCTTGATAAGTGCAGAAAGACGCGGCGCCAATTGAAGCTGTCAAACAACATCAGTTAGCTTATGCTCTTACTTAAAGAGAAAACTATCGATCTGAAACATTAAAAGTTAGTAAATGATGAAAGTTTTGGCTGTTGGAAAACCCTTTGGTGCATAACAAGGGTGGGGTTATATTACCAGGATGGCGAGTTGGAGCAACAGCCGCTAGGGTATTTCCGAAGAATCGTACCTTGGTAACGAGGCTAGCCATAAAACGCTAGCGGCGATTCCCCGCCCGGTTTGACTGTAGCTTGATTACCACACACAGGGAAAAAAATTCAGAATATGCATTTTACTTTAATTCTGAGTATATCAGGAAAAGGTATAATCCAACTGCAGTATTTAACAAGAATTTTGTATTGTTTAAATAGTTATAGAAACGGAAATGAGTTGCAACACACTGTGACAAGCGAGCATACCCAGGAACGAAATTCTTGGTTGAGGGGCGTTAAATATGAAATGAAATAAGCACTACGAATTTGAATTTGCGATAACAATTAAGCAACCTAACATAAATAACACTTATTTAATGAAATTTAATTGACATTAAGGGGGAAATGTTACAGGGTTTTGGTGGGTTTTGTCAAAGAGAGGTGCGTAGGAATACAGCGGAGTGAATAGTAGGGAAGTTTACCCTACGCGCTCCAATGCGAGACCCAAAGGCAGCGTTCACAAAGCTTCGTCAGTTGGTCGCAGAGCGTGGTGTCACGTCGCATGCGCTTTTGTCACTCTGGTCACGGTTAGCGTCCGTGCTTTGCATTGAGCTCACAAGTCACATCCATTAAGTTTCTGATATACAAGGAGGTTAATAGAATTTATACAGCATGTTTGATGTTTTCGGCTCGGTCAAGAGCTTGTTGAAGCTCGACTCGGTATGCATCGACAACAACATCTTCCGGCTGCACTACAAAGCCACCGTGATCATCCTCATCGCCTTCTCGCTGCTCGTCACCTCGAGACAGTATATCGGAGACCCCATCGACTGTATCGTCGAAGGAGTGCCAGGAAATGTCATGGATACCTACTGCTGGATCCACTCGACATTCACCATTCCCAACCGTTTGACGGAACGCGTCGGGAAGGACGTCCCGCACCCGGGAACGGGAACAGCCAGAGAAGGAGACGAGATTAAACATCACAAGTACTATCAGTGGGTCTGCTTTGTCCTCTTCTTCCAGGTAACATTATAGAACTTCAATCTTTCAAAACAGCAGGAAATATCACGTTTCATTGTTTCGCAACGCAGGCCATGCTCTTCTACATCCCCCGCTACTTGTGGAAGACCTGGGAATCTGGAAAGATGAAGATGCTGGTTCTCGATCTCAATTGCCCCATCATCAGCGAGGACACCAAGAACGAGCGCAAGAAGCTATTGGTCGACTACTTCGCCACCAACTTGCACAATCACAACTTTTACGCCATCCGCTTCTTCATCTGCGAGGTCCTGAACTTCGTCAACGTCATCGGTCAAATCTATTTCATGGATCTCTTCCTCGGCGGCGAGTTCACCACCTACGGCAGCCGGGTCGTCTCGTTCACCGAGATGGAACCTGAAGACCGCCCCGACCCCATGGCATTGGTACATAAGCTTCAATACTTTAACCAATGATACATGATTTTCAATTTTCGATCTCTTGTTTCCTTAAAACAGGTTTTCCCTAAAGTAACCAAATGCACCTTCCACAAATTCGGTGCTTCAGGTACGGTGCAAAGGATCGACGGTCTGTGCGTGCTTCCCTTGAACATAGTCAACGAGAAAATCTACGTGTTCCTCTGGTTCTGGTTCATCATCCTGGCCGTGGTTACCGGTTTGGCGCTGCTCTACCGCTTGGCCATCATCTTGGGTAGCCAGGCCCGCATGTATCTGCTGCGCGCCCAGGCTCGTCTCGCTCCACGTGCTGAAGTTGAACTTGTTGCTCGCAAATGCCAGCTCGGCGATTGGTTCGTCCTCCTCCTGCTGGGCAAGAACATGGATCCTTTGGTTTATAAAGAACTCATGGGAGATTTAGCTCGTCGATTCGAAGGAAAAGAAGCCGTCTAATTATTATCAGTTTTTTTTTATTGACAATCTTTTTTTTCTACGAAGTTTCCCTGCTATTTTTGTGATTTTTTTCTGAATTTTTTTTTCTCGTGAGCGTTGCAAAGGAAAGTTTGAATGAGACGAGGTCTTTAGGAGCAGCTCTGCCGATAAATAAATTCAAATCTCTATTTTTTCCACGAAGAAAAACAACATTTAACAACAAAAAGAGGGTCCAAACTGTCTTTTGCGCCTTATGTAACGTGTTTTTGATACTCCTTTCTCCTTTTTCCCTCCCTTAACCCTGAAATTACAAAAGTGACGCACTAGAATGAATAAATGTTCGCAGGGATTTTTTTTGCTAGCATTCCTCTCTCTGTTTTATTTCTATCCTCTCCCACAGTTGAAACAAATAGCCATAGTTTTGAACTACGTAGCTCTGTAACCCGTTACCCACAGTAGTTTATCTTGACCGACAACAGAAAGACGGAATATTTTCGGTGCAGAAATGTTACATTTTTTGCACTCCTTTTCTTTTTTTTTAATTGTAACGCATTTTTCGGTTTTTTGTTCCATTGAAAATAAAAAGAAAGTGAATTTTTCTTTATAGAAATTTGTGTCTCATTTAAAATTATTCCATTTTCGTGCGCGTCGAGGTGGAGATAAGAAACACGCGTGCATGTTGCGTCATTTCCGTGACTGCCCAACTTGTGTATGCGAATTGAGATTTTACCCCGTGTTACACGAAACCGAAGCCGTAGAAATTACTATTTAAACATGTGATATCCTAAACAGTATTTTAGAGAAACATTCGGACGTTGAAATGGTTAATCGCAGTTGAATATCTATCAAATGTAAATGTTACTTCCGCTGACGTTGACGCGACTTTTCGAAAAAGGAAACGTGGGCGTTTTTTTCCCTATCGAGACCTAAATTTGCATTGACGCATATGTGACCCGCATGTAGGGACCTTTACCTTGCATCTGGATTGAAGTGGGCGTTCGATTTGACTTCTCCGAAAATGCACAGAGACGCGATTTCGAGAATTCCTCGTGTTTGGTTAAAGAGGGAAGGAGGGAGAAAGTGCATCTGGAAATATTTCAACGGGGAGAAGGGGGTGTAAATTTACCCTCGGTGGTTCACCCTCGTGCGTGTTTGAAGAAGTTGGTGTGCTAAAATCGTACTTGTCGCGGGGGGGTGACAAGGCACCCCAAAGACGAAAATACAGCGGTAATTTCACACATGATTAAAGTAAACAGCTACTGTTTTGAGTTCAACGGGAAACATGTGATACGTTTAGCTTCGTGATCTGGAATAGAACACGTGGTTATTTAGCGAGCAAAGTCGCCCGACAGTTTAGAGGAAAGTCCCCAGTGACGTCACCAGACTCTAGGAATGCGAATTGAACGACTATGATGTAACAGTTGAATTGGCTATCAAGTTAAAAGGAGATATTTTCAGGGAGCCATGTCAAATGATCATCCATTGTTCACCCACACGCTGTGAGCAACACGAACCGGTTGAGATTTCACCAGC
Source organism: Leptestheria dahalacensis (assembly GCA_022114935.1). NCBI lineage: Eukaryota > Metazoa > Arthropoda > Branchiopoda > Diplostraca > Leptestheriidae > Leptestheria > Leptestheria dahalacensis. Next base: position 3,975 of record JAIQCU010000299.1, on the reverse strand, counting down.
ATGCAGAAATCTCAGATTGTAGCCATGAGAAACTTATTGTACAAGTTGGAAGTTGCTGATGAAACTATTTCGTCAGCTAGGGTTCCCATGTCGACATGAAAACCCCTTAGGGCAACCGTCGCTCCCCTTCCTTGGGCTTTGGTAACCGTTAACTGCAACAACATTATATAATCCTGAATGTAAAACGCCACTTATCTCGCCAATTTATGCTCAACGTTCTCCATCCGTCTTACGGTTACCGGTTTCAGGTTATCAGCGACCTGTTTAACGGTCAGAATTTTGAATTTCAGTTAACGGTTACATTTCAAATTCCTATTTGTTCATCGCTGGTGCTTATCTTAAGTCACAGAAACAGATCTGAGATTTCAAGAAAGCGTTCTAGGAGTCACGTAGGCCCAGGGTGACCTAGCTTGACCTTGTTTTGGGACTCTAGGGGTTTTTGGCAAGAAGGGGGGAAGGGAGGCCGGGGGGGGGGTCTTTGAACCCGAGGTTTTCTGCGAATAGCTTGTATAAGCAACTGAACCAGTGTGGAACCAGGATCTAGGGAGAGGGAGAATGGAAATAAGAGGGAGAGAAAAGAAAGAGGAAATTGGTGGGTGGTAGTAAAACCGAGTCTCCATGGAGTAAGGGTAAGGGAGGGGCGGTAACAAGGGCGAAAGGGGGGGAGCAAATGGATTGCACGACGAGTTGCTTTCAGTCCATTCACTCAGTTGGACGACGTGCATTTCTCGTTAACAACTCTCTGCCCCTTTTTCTGCACAAACCTGTAAGTAAACTTTGATTTTCAACCTCTAAACTTTAAATGTAACTCAATTATCGGTAATTTGTTGTTGTAGTTGAGGTTATTGTTTGGCAGTTTTGACGATAGCCACGTTGCCAACGCGGCATTACTATTGACACGTCCTTTTTGAGAGAAAAAAAATTGTCGTCTGCTTGAAAGCGCGTGACCTCGCTCTAGTTGACGCGCACTTAAAACAAAAAGTTCAGTTTGCATCTTCTCAAACCAGGCTATTCTTTAGTTTGACCAGCATTGAAGTTAAATCTAAGTATTGTGCGAGAATCACAAGAGAATCTGAGAGTTTCCCGCCAGATTCTTGACGAAAAACAGGCGTTGTGCTTTTTTGACATTCGAGAGCTGCGGCGAGACTCGAGAGCTACATGTGCGGGAAGACTTGACTGAAATATGAGAAACGGCGGGAATTGATAAAACTTGAGGCAATGAAATAAGTTTGTTAAGTATAATCTTGCCCTCACACACACACACACACACACAGAGACGCAGCTGTTGGTTTGTGTTTCACATTAAAGGCGCCAAAGTGCCTGTATGTGTTTTTCCATGTAGTGACGTACAGGAACTGCGAATTAACAAACTGACAATTGTCTCGTTTTTGACTCAGTATAGCTCAGGGCGAGGACACTGAACGGAAATGCTTCTNTATTTTTGTCCGTTAAAAGGCCAGCAGTGAAATAGGAAAATGATTGGCGCCTTCGGACGTCTCAAGTCCTTAGTGAAGGTCAAATACACCAAAGTCGTCATCGACAGCGCTGTGTTTCGACTCCACTACAAGTTGACCTTTGGCATCCTGGTCGCCTGCTGCATCCTGGGGACGATGCGACAGAACTTTGGCGACCATATCCAGTGCATCCAAGATGGAGGTGGTGTTCCCGGCAATGTGCTCAACAACTACTGCTTCATCTCGACTACCTTCTCGGTACCCAAGACGTACGGTGGTAAAGTCGGTGAAGATACTGCCTATTTCGGACTGGGGACCTATACGGACAAGGATGAAATCAAGTATCATGCGTACTACCAGTGGGTTCCATTCGTTCTCTTCGCCCAGGTACTGTTCCTAAACAGTTGCTGTACTTGTTAAGCGATCGTCATTTGTTTCTTTGTTATGATTATGGACAGGCACTCATGTTTTTTCTGCCGCACGCCCTCTGGAAAGCCTGGGAATCGAGCAAAATCAGTGTGATTGTTCAAGGTCTCAATGCTTTTACGATCCGTGAGGAAGCCTCTTCGAAGAAGAAGAAAGAAGAGATTCTCGGTGACTACCTGGTCAATAACCTGCACGAACACAATTGGTGGGCCATCAAGTATTTCACCTGCGAGGTGCTCAATCTGGTCAACGTTATCTTCCAAATCTACTTCACCGACTACTTTCTGGGTGGAGAGTTCCTCCGCTACGGAATCAACGTGGTCAAGTTCCTCAGCATGGATCCCGAGGTTCGTCACGATCCCATGTCGCGTGTCTTCCCGCGCGTCACCAAGTGTACCTTCCATAAATACGGATCGTCGGGTGAGTTGTCCCTCTCGCAGTATATTGTTATGACCGGCTGTAAACGTTCTGGTTATGATCGAAGATTAGCTTGAGTTATGCGCTTTTTTATTATGTACGCTTTGCCTTCAAGTCACGTGACTTGCTTAATCTTGGTTTCAAACGGTTATAGAGACTTTGAAGATCGGTTTCGGTGTAAAATAGCCGATGGCTAGACTGAAGGAAATCGCTTTATAATATGGCAGGTACCATCCAGCGACACGACGCCATGTGCGTTCTCGCCTTGAACGTCATTAACGAGAAGATCTACACATTCCTCTGGTTTTGGTTCGTCATCCTGGCCATCATCACGGGCATCGCCTTCTTGTTCCGTGTTCTAACCATCGTCTACGTGCCGCTGAGGACCGCAGTTATCCGATCTAGTGTGGGCCGTGGCGGTCACGATGATGCCGATGTCTTCACGCAGAAGGCGCAGATTGGAGATTGGGTTCTGCTGTCCCTCCTCGGCAAGAATCTCGACACGATGACGTATGGCAGCCTCCTGCGGAACATGTCCAAAAAACTCAGCTACGCCTCCAGTTCCATTGGAGGAGATGCCACTCCGATTCTCACTTAACTCTCGCCTTTTCTTATTACTTTTTCCCCCGAACAACGGATGTTTAGATCAAGTGCGAGCTTTCTGCATTTTTTAAATTCAGTTTTCAGTTCTCTTAATTTGTGTTGGGGGTATTTAGATGTACGCTGATTAAGTCATTATGTCGGTATTTTTCTTTTACGTTTTAAATCTGCCAGAGTGTTGCCAAGAATGCAAACATATCATTTTTGTGTTTTTTATTATTATTTGGAGAAAAAAAAAGATTTCTCTTTTTTAATATTTGCATGTGTGTGGCAATACAAGCAGACGGTTTTTTCCAGAAATTGTGTGTCATTTGTTGGTCAAGGTCTTTTGTTATTTTGTTTCACAGCAGTTGTATATATTTCAAGGCGAAGGTCACATTTGTTTTTGGACGAAGCATCCCGAAGTAGCTCGTTAAAATAGAAGTACGCATGCCTCTCTCATTAGTTAAACGAGCGGAATCTTATCACTGAGGGTTAAACTGAGACTCTGGAATGCTCCTCTCGTTTTTTAACAACAAGAAGAAGAAACGAAGCTTGATTATTATAACTCGAACTGGCGTGTGAACCGGTAGGCAAAGGTCGCGGAAGGGCATCAATTATCCTTGTCCAAAGATGGAGTACACGCGGCACGAGGTTCCATTAAACACCCGGCAGTTATTGTTTAATTATACAGCTATAACTTACCTCTTATATACAACTATCAAATTAAGTTAAACTGTCATTTCAGACGCTTTTAAGTTACGACTGCAGGTTTTATCTCTACGGGGGTACGGGGTGAGTTACCGTTTAACAACGCGCGAGGAAGAAATAGAGAGAATATCCCGCATTCCACTGCTAGTTTAACCCCCTATTTTCCAAGTTCAATACCCGCCCTTTTACCCTGGAGAACCCCTGACAGCTTACGTGCACGTAAGCACGTGGAGTTCGACTCGCCCCGTTTCCCTTTTAACTTCTCGCATGTGTCCGTTACTTTTGTCCGCAACCGCAATCGGGGTTACATAACCGTCAAACCCTATTGAAAGATAAGGAATATAAGACAAATATTTGTCAAAGTGACTAAGAAAGTAGGGCATAGGTG